>QLPA01002529.1:2849-15174 GCA_003313945.1 Lactifluus pinguis | reverse complement strand
AATACGCGGAAATTCCTAGAAGATAAAGAGTACGATTCGCGTACCAAAAAATCGAGATGAAATACAACGGTCAATAGATGTTCTTAGATAGAAGGGAAAAGGTGTGTGGATAGAAGTTGTTTTGGAACAAGTCCGAGTTTGTACGTTTGAGGGAGGAGGGTGCCAAATCTGGTAACGGGTTCACTTTCTACCATCATGTCTAAAGCGTCTCAGCCCGAACTCAAGAAGGTTGGTACACACTCTCTACATCAATTTCGTGCTCATCCGTTGCTTTTTTAAAATATTTAGTTTATGGACAAAAGGTTGTTCATACATTTACAAGGCGGCCGCAAGGTTAGCGGGACCCTACGCGGTTACGACCTCTTCCTCAACTTGGTTATCGATGATGCCCAAGAAGAGACTACCCCCGCACAAAGACATCCGATTGGCACAGTTGTACGTGACATATGTCCTCAATTCACCAACACTGATATACATTAATCTGAACGAATAGGTCATACGCGGGAGCAGCGTTACTTCGATGGAGACACTCGAGGCGATATCATAGCATGGCGCTTGCGACACTGTGAACGGCTGTTGGACCTTGTTACACCCTTGATATCCTTGTGATATACACCGACTTTGTTGTAAACACAAAAAAATGCACGTGTCCCACAGTGGCAGCAAAAGTACGATTTACCCAGAGGATGATAAATTCTCAGTAAAAAAAAAAAAGGATCCACTTGAGATCCACACTATTTATGAGCAAATTTGAGGGTGTGCTCGCGGAGAACATTTGCTCAATCTCATTATCATCTCCCACAGGGAGTCAGTCATATCAACTCTATTAAGCGACAGCAAAAGCAAAGTCTCCAATTCAAGCAATAATCTAAGGTTAGGGTTAGGAGGAGGTTGTGACAAAAAATGGGGCCCGCCCAGCCCGAGGGCCGAAGCGGGACAGGAAAATATTGAGACGGTGCATGAACCGAAGCCCATACAAACCACGAGTTCCCCCTGAGGACAGGGTCGCCGTGCTATGGGAGGCCCTCATGGCCCATAAACCCAGGTAGATGAAGGGGCCTATGCCATCAAGGTAAGTATGAAGTTTCATCATCTTGACCGACCCCTTTTAAATCCCTGGCCCTGGCGCACGGACCACTTTATTTAGGGCCGGTCAACGTCGCGCGCGCTGCGTCTTTTTGTCTCAACGCCGTTTAAGATTCTCAACAATCTCCCGGTCTTTAACATAAATTTGCCAAAATCACCGTGTATATATGACTAGCTGTTCGGCTAAAGTTACAAGTGTTGCATATAGCAGAACTGTACGGTACGGCATCGCGGTAAATCGATCACAACGTACTAGTCAACATGAAAGGAAAGTTAGGAAAGCGATAGCTAGGAAAATATCGATATTGTTGTTACAACAAAACCAAGTATGTGCGTGTTGAGAGGACTTGAAAGATGTTGTACAATATTTAAAAGCGAAACTGTGAGCGGGGGAGATGGATGGCAATGTCCGACGAATACAGGGGCGCAACTTGGTCCGCACAGCAGCCCAACTTGAGCCACTCAATAGTGCATGGGGCTTTGAGGTGCATCGATGGTGTCTGGATTGATCGCATTCTTTGTCAACGGGCTGAAATCTATCGGTATCCGGCCCTGTGCATCACGAACTTGTCTTCGACCAAGTAGCGTTGCTCCGTCAAAACTGAGTTCGAATGGTTTGCGCCTTGGTATATCGCGTTGACCGGCACGGCCGTCATACAAATCGTGAGGTGGCGGCTGTGGATGCTGTTGACCCAAGGTTCGGGAAGGGATCGCGGCCTCGTCATCTGATGCATCTTCGTCATCTTCGTTCAGGCCGGCCAAGAATCCTGCTGGCCCTACACCACCACGGCCCTTGTACGCCCGCCTGCGTGCACCTTCTTCCTCCATCCGATGCACTGCGTAAGTAATGTCGAACGCCTCTTTAAGCGAGGCTAGACCTGGCGAGCGACCATCTCTTCCCCCACGAACAGCGTGTAGAAGCGGAGAATCCATTGGGAGAATCTCCGCACGCGGTGTCGGTAGAGGCGGCGGAGCGGGGGCAGCGTTGCACCATGGATGCACCAAAAACTCGTCGATAGTGTAACGTTGTGCTGGATCAACGCAGAGGAGATGTGCGATGAGATCTTTAGCTGATTTAATGCAACGTCAATGATTATACTTGCGTAGCTGGTCGCTGCACCAACCTGCTGGGCTGATGTCGTCCCACCACGGGCTAAGAAAAGTATAATAGCCGCGTGCGACCTTCTCTGTAAGCACGTTGATACTCTCGTCATAAAATGGAGGAAAGCCACATAGAAGGGTGTAGAGGACACATCCTAGGGCCCACATGTCCACGCTTTTGGAATATCGCTCGTCCTTGACGATCTCTGGAGCAGTGTACCCTACTGTACCACAGGGTGTCATGGTCTCTTCATTCCAGATGATTTTGGAAAGGCCAAAGTCTGCGATTTTGACACGACCAATGCCGCCTCCGCCTATACCGGGGATAAACTCTCCTTCATCCTCCTTCTCTTCATCGTGCTGTCGTATAACTGGATTCTTAGAAGGGATGATTGGTATCCGCTCGAATAACAAATTCTCTGGCTTGATATCTCTGTTGACGAAGTCAACAACGTGAACACTGTGCGCGGCGACTACATTACCTGTGGACCACTCCTCTTTCCTCGTGAAGATAGCGAATTCCATATGCAACTTGAAGAATTACATGACGAGAAAGATTCTCGCTAAAATATGTGAGCTTGACAATTTGGTGAAATAATTCACCGCCTTCCATGACTGTTTAAAACCAGGTTAGAGCCACAGATCTGGTTGCGAAAAATCACACTAACGTTCGAGGACTAAAAAGTAATGGTCTGGAGACTCAGAGAAAGAGAGGAGCTTGACAACGCTGGGATGACTTAGGCCGCGCATAATTTGAACCTCTGTTGGTCAAACGGAATATCAATTAACCTGTTGATTATGCTAACACAATCGACTTGCCTTTAAGAATATTTGCGCGCTATGAATCATCTGTCAGTCATACATACGGGAGTGCGGAAGAGGAAGAATCCGGCAAACAATAGTACCTCTGTTACGCGCGGCTTTTTCTTGAACTTGGCGTTAAGATGTCTTTCGCCTGCCTAGTGTGGCAGTTAAAAGATAGAGCCGCGCGTGAACAGATTAGCCCGTGAAGCACAGACAATGCCGAAATGAGAGCCAAACAATTTGAGCTAACCTGAGAAGAGGTGAGTTCAAATTTGCGAACGGCTTTGACTGTAAAAGGTTGATGAGGATCATATTGTCTGAAGTCGGAAAAATACGTGCCAGCGACATTCGCCCCGGTTGTGAGGTCCAAAGCATTGTACACGTTGGAAAATGCTCCGCTGGAGATAAGAACGGTCAGCTAATCAACAAAGACCGATTGGATGACGATGGGCGCACTCTCCCATCTTTTGAACAAGCTTGAAGTTCTCCAGACCTTTATACATCGGCATTTTTTCTTGTGCCTCGCGCTCTTCCCGCACAATTTTTTCAACCTCGCGAGTTAATTGTTGCGATTGCTTTGTAGTGACGGGCTGCGCCTTGATGGGTTGCTGTTGCTGTTGGCGCTTTGGCTGTGATTGCGGCTGAGCATGTACCTGCTGCTGGCGGCGTTCCGGGTGAGTCCGTTGGTCCGGTTGGGCATCAGATGGGGGAGCAGCGGAGGATGGATAGGCGGGGTGGTCGTCTTGACGGACATGAACGTGGTTTTTGCCATGCCGGATAAGGTCTGAAAAAAGGGGTCAAAGTTAGGAACTTACAAAGACAAGATAGAAAAAGAGGGACTTTTGAACGCATCGACGACGGCGACACCGGGTGGCATAGCGAAGGTGAGTATATGCAGTGCCTATGAAAGAGGGGGAAATGGAAGAAAAACGGAGGGATGGAGCTAGCCAGATTTCGATCGAATATCTATTCATACCTTTCTGACGTCATATTGCCAATCACGTCACGCTCCATCGCTTTACGCTTTCTTGGCAACCGGGACAAAGTGGTAAAAATAGGCCTCATAAGTGTATTTATTTACTCTAATCCAGTTTCTCGTTGACCATTCACACTCTGTGAACGATCTGTCACCCACTGGCGCTCAGTACTCTGAGTCGCTCGCCCCTTAATTCGGCCGCCGAGACGGCGTGTAGGGCTCCCATCGTCTAACCAGCCGATTGGACGTCGTCCAATGCTCTCGAACCCTTCCCGTCCGCGTCCACTGGTAGAGTGCTCTGCTTCCCCAGCCCCATATTCTTGCCCAAGCTGAATTTCAGGTCGGGGTGGCGTGTGTGCTAACAACAGGCGCTAGAAATAAAAGTTGACGGCATTAGATCAGGGACGAAAAAAAAAGTCAGGACAGAACTGTACCTGGGCTGGGGAAATGCCCACTAAACTTACATTGCTCCCCCTTGCTTTCAAAACGGGCAAATTGGCTGGTTTTCGCCCCACGCCCATGACGTCAGAAAGTGGGCTGAGTCCGTCAGTCTCCACATCGCCAATCGCTCCATCAGTGACATGGGGTCCCACAGAAGGCGCCTTAGAAGTAGGTTCCCAGGTGATGATCCACACCCCAGCGAAGGTTGCCGCACAACCATACATGAACGTCGTGAATTGATGGAACTTGGCCGTTCTGAAGTCACCGTAAAGTATGGCTGACCCGAGTATGGCAGATAGAGTGAAAAGAACAAATTGTGTTGGAATAACGGCCTTCATTGCGTCACGTTGGTACACTCGCGGTACAGTTCGAGAAAGATATTCACCCACCTTACTGTCGAAGCGCATTAATGCGCGATTAAGGTATTTTATCTGGCCAACGCCAGTGCCGGCCAGAACCTTTGGCAGGTAGATAAATACGTAAACTCACACTTGTACAGTAACAGACCTCACCAGAAGGACAGGGTAAGTCATCCATACTTGGAGAATGTCAACGCCGCGAGTGGTGAGAAGGGTTGAAAATGCTTTCGTGGAGAGCACAGTGAAACCACCTACACGACACGTTTAACCGCTAGACACGTAAGCAGTCTGCTACGCACCAAATAATGCACAAAGTCCAACATCCACTAATACCCATCTTCGGCCAGCGCTCCCTTCAGACAACCCCATCAAGATAATTATACTGACGACATAGACGGCAGAGAACACGAGGAAGGCACGTTGCGAGACAGCTTGGAGTAGTTTTTCTGGCGACAGCCACGCCTCAGACGTGTTGGAGGAAAGTACGACCGTGACTGCGCCTATAATGGCAAGCACTATTCCAAATAGATCGCGCTGAGATCAGAACGCTGTCAGATTGACATCAAGGAAGGAGCTGGTATCCTACTCTGCGAACCCGCTCATTGAGGAGTAGTGGAGCAAAGAGACAGTTGGCAATCAGAGCAAACTAAGGATGAGTGAGATCGAGCACACATGCATGGAGTAAAAACGATTACCGTGCCCAGAGGCGCAACAACGGAAGCAGGGGCAAAAGCATAGGATATGAAATTTCCCGTCTCGCCTACATTCATCAATAAGAATCCTAACCACCTGGGGAAAGGTTGAACCTCAGACCTTCGCAATTCAGTAGAAAAAAAAAGGAGGGCAGGCACACCATAATTTTGATTTGAGGTACTCGGACTCTTGTCGCTCATTATTTGATTCGTGGCGTCTCGGCTCCCGCACGTATTTTCTAACACCATTCGTACCAGATGGCCTGGTGACCTTGCGTTGCCGTCGAAGCGGTGAATCGTCGACATGATTGTCGTCAGGGTTGGGGAAAAGAGCGCCATAGGTTTGAAACGAAAGTTGCAGCTCCGCATTCGCCGTTACCGGGAGGGGAATAAGAGGCTCCGTCTCCAAAGGCGGGCCCAGCGAACTCGCCCGGGACAAGTTTGCGTTCCACGCGCGTGCTTCTCTCTCCACCTCTGGTGGAGCAGCCAGCTCGAATTCGCCCATTCCATCAGCCGTGTGTCCATTGCGGTCTTCCTCTGTGGGTTCCAGAGCGGTGGCGTTCTCTGCGCGGGCCGTCTCGAGTCGTGCATGAGCCATCTTCTGAAGGTTGAGGGCAAAACTGATGAGAACGTTCCCCGCAATGGCAGCGCTGATGCCAATAACAGCCGAGCGCGAAACAGAAGGGAACTCGATTTCCGCTATACCTCGGGTGCTGGTCATGGCGATGGGTAGTGTCATTAGGTGCATGGCGGTATTCGTGTAAACGGCGTGTGTATCAAGTCGCGTGGTTATCAAGGACAGTGATTAATCAGGGAGATGAAGGATCAGAGCATGTGGCTTGCCATGCTGTCGGGGATCGGGGACGGTCCACGAGCAAAGGAAAACGGGATACTTGCTCGGTCCGCCTCGGTCCGCTCAGGTCCGCCCTATCACGTGTATCGCACCCTTCTCGAGCTCCATTGCCATGACAGGGCATCCATCAACTATGCGCGCTCGTCATACAGCACACTCTACTCCAGGTTTTCCCGTATACTCTGCTACATTTCTCTCACCAGGGGAGCTTATCCTCGGAGGTGGAGGTGGAGCGTCCAAGACTGGCATCAAAAACAAGCTGGTATGCTATCCCCGTGGTGAACCTCAACGCTTACGCCTTTGCTTATTTTTTCTTCTACAGAGACTTTATCATGTTGATGAGTATCTTACTTTGAAGCTCGCAGACGAGCTGGAGCTTGACAAAGGCGAGGATGCACCAATGAGCATGGCTGCTCACCCCACCGTGCGTTATCCCCGTGAGCTTCCCACCACGCACAGACATAATAATCATTTCCTAGGGGTCCTCTTTTGTGTGTGGAATTAATAGCACAGAAGACAAGGTCAAGAAAGGCGAAAACTTGAATTGTCGGGTGTATGGCATAAGCGACGACGACAAGTGCGTCTGTTGCGTTCCATGACTTGCCGCGATGACCTGACCGGTCGACGTAAAACAGGATAGAGTTCGTTTCTTCTGTTGGAACGCTGGGTAAGGATCCAGAGGACTTTCAAGTAATTGGTTTCTGTCTTTTCTATGCATCACCATGCTAAAATGCCATTCAGAAAGTCACTGTATTTTCCCCCGATGGAGCGTATCTGGCCGTGGCGGGTAGCAACGAGGTTTGTTCTCTACTAATTGTTCCTGAGTCGCTCCCTACTAAAGAACCGAACACGCTCTAGTTGTCCTTGTTGACAGTTCCTGAGCTTGTATCTACCAGTGCGCATATTGATCAGGGCGAAATATACGATGCCGCATTCTCGGACAATACGGTATACACCCTCAGGCCACCCTTGTCATAGCTTGACTGATTGGAGTAGTTGGTTGTTGCAACGACTGTGAACCTTCTTGTGTACAGCCTTTCCGGCAGCAAGAAGGGTAAAGAAAAGGAGGGCACCGTATTAACGCTAGAGAAACCCACTGTGGTCGAACGGCCAAAGTTGCCGGGAGAAGAGACAGGGACTTTCCGTGTAGCAAAGTGAGCTCTGATTTCTTCTCTTGTCTTCTGTCCAACCTCATTGGAAATCAAATCAAAGGTATCACCCACACAGCTCGCGAGTTTTTTACTCAGTTATAAATACGACGCCCGCCCGTGGTAGCAAGCCCTCGCAGAGAAAAGCGTATCTCATCCGCTGGGATACGGATGGGTGGAAGGTCGAGCGAATGAGGAAGGTGGGAACGAAGGGCTTGACCGTTCTCGACCTGAGGTACCTTTTTTTCTCTTATGAATCAACCATAATGGCATCTGACGAGAGCTGGCAAGTGATAACGGCAAATGGATTGCCTACGGGTCGTCGGATTGCTCGGTCGGATTATTGGATGCATTCACGCTTGCCGTAAGCATGTTTTGCTTACTCCGCGAGATCAAAATCTGATGCCGCTTAGCCACTTTTGAGTATTCTTAAATCGCACGAGTTCCCACCGACGGTGCTGAAGTTCAACCCGACATCCAAATTACTTGTCTCTGGAAGCGCTGATAATACAGTACGGCTTATCGCAATACCCGAGGGACTTGGTGACAGCTGTACGTTCCATCCCTACTCATATCTTCCGGATGATCAGGCTGACTATTCACCAGCATCATGGAGCTATGCTCTCGCAATCATTGTCACTTTATTTTTGGCGCTATTCGCTGTTGCACTTCAACTCATTCTGCGTGGCAAAATCTAATTCTTTACTTCCTACACCCATTTTGGATCCGGCGACCTTTCCCATCACAGTACTTACTCGGCAGTGGAATAGATGATACTGTCTCTCTTTAGCTCTCACCCACAGCAATCGTTTTCCGTACGCTTCGTGCACAATTCACGGAAATTCGCGGTACTTTGTATGTCTGGGTACACACTTAGCTGCTATAATAGAAAGTATGAGCGATCGTCAACATTTGGAGTCGCTATGGCTCTCACTTTGCGATTCTTCTTAGTCGCGAGGTATCATGAGGCCGAACCATAAGTAATTTTAGGCCAAGTAGGTAGCGATCGGACTCAGTCATAGTCGTCCTCCTCGATAAGCTTTCGCTTCGATCCATCTCCCTGGTCTTCCGCCGTAGCATTAACCTCCTCCATAGGCTCGTCCGCGCCACTCTCCTCTCCACCCGCGAAAAGCCCGTCGTCTTCGTCGCTGCCTTCTTCTACTTCATTCGGCACGGCTGCCGCCGTGTCTGCCATTTCTACATCTTCTGAAGGCGTGGGCGCCGCATTGACAGCACCCGCAACCGTAGGGTGGGGAGCAGCGGTCTGGGGCTGTGAGACGGTAGAAGCGGCGGCGGCGGGGATGGTAGCGGGCTCCATGTCGTCGTCTTCATCCTCGGATGCGGACTCGACAATCTCCTCGATCTCCTCGTCAAACTGCTTCTCTTCCGGCGGTGGCCTATTCGGTACCAAGTCAAAATCGACGGCGGTCAGACACTCATTTGCAGGTGGTAAACGCAGACCGAAGACCTCCGGAACAGCTGGTAGGGGTTGTGCGTTGGTCTGGGAAGCCAATGTGAGGATATACTGCGATTGGGAGAAAAGAAAGAAGAGGGGTATTTATTATTAGTTTGTTTACCGCCAAGGAGCAAAACAAAGAAGGAACGCACCTCCTTCGGGACGCGTCCGCCGAACTCCCAACCTACGCGGGCTTGCACCGCAAGAGTGACGTCCTCCATCTCGAGCTTGTTCGGGCGTGCTGCATGCTCTGCATAGACGAGCGCGTCTGAGAGGACTTGGGCGGTGTACCTATGGGAGAATTCGAGCAACTGATGCAAGACGCCTGGCTGGGCATCTTGGACCGCAGGCGTCGAAGCTAAAAGGAGGGCGATAGCTCTGGCAGCGGGTGGGAGAGAGTCTGTGGACGTTCGGGACATAAAGGTTTGATACGGTATGGCGCAACTCCTGGTAAGGGATGATGCAATAAGACAATTGTATAAGCAACGTGCTCCGAGGTACATCTCTCTCTCACGGTCTCACACCCCAACGCCCATCATGCTTCCTGTTCGCTCTGCTCTCACTGCCGTTCCTCGTGTCTCTCGTTTCACAACCCGCCCTTTGATTTCGAGAGCATACCACGAGAAGGTTATCTCACATTATGAGCGTCCCAGAAATGTCCGTGGTTCTCTTCCTACCTTTTGTGGACAAGTCCGTTTATCTGATAATCGTGCTCTATTCTTGTAGGTGGGCTCGCTCCCCAAAAACGACACGGATGTTGGTACAGGACTCGTCGGCGCACCTGCGTACGTGACTTTCTTCCTGCAGAACGGGCTGACTAAAATTTTCCGTCGTTGTGGGAACAGTTGCGGCGACGTTATGAAGTTGCAGATACGTGTCGACGAAAATGGTGTCATCTCGGACGTAAAGTTCAAAACATTTGGCTGTGGAAGTGCCATTGCCTCGAGCTCTTATATGACTGAACGAGTCAAGGGTCTTTCGCTCGACGAGGCCGGCAAGATCAAAAACACGGAGATCGCCAAGGAGCTTGCGCTTCCACCTGTCAAACTCCACTGTTCAAGTGCGTATATGCTTCTATGTCTATTTTTTTCCTCATCATTGACACCATCCCCAGTGTTGGCTGAGGACGCTATTCGGTCTGCGATCAAGGACTACAAGTCGAAGCGAGCCAAAATGGCAGAATCGATGCCGACGAACTTCATCGACGTGGCACAAACCTCGGCTACTGTTCAACCAACAACGACTGTGCATCCAACACAGTCGTAAATGGTGTTCTTGGTTTTGTTATTTTCCCTACGTTTTAGTGTACGATAACATAGTTTAGTCTCACATTTGCTTAACATGCATCCCCCATTCACACAGACTCGGAGAGGACATTAGAATTACAATAGAGACCTTAAAAGAGTGGCTGATCAACGCAGCCTCAATCACGCAACGATGCACATCGTCTAGCTAGATCCTTTCTGCCCTACAAACGAGAATGTTCCGTTCGCAAACCAACGGTCGTTTGCTTCTTTCACACGCTGAGCGGCCGCACGATTTGTAAGCTCGAAACCTGCGTCGGAAGGATCAACTCAGACACATGATCGATCCTTTTACGGTCAACTGACCTTGCACAGGGGTAACCACAAGAGATGATGCGGTGCCAGAAGTTTGTGCCGAATTCGCAGCCCTCGCAAGCGCAGCGGTGCGCAACCGATTCGTCTTTGACATTTTGGCTACATATCACTGTCAGCTCGTAGCTCAGACTTAACGAAAAAGAAAGACCTTCGCTTACCCCGGGATTTTGCCTCTCCCAAGTTGGCACGCACTTTGCCTGTACCTACACCAATCATACCCAAGCCCTTCGTTTCGTCGAACGCTCCGACCTCCTCTTCTGCTTCACCAAACGCCATCCGATTAGTCAGTTTTCGGAGTTCAGTCTGATTGTATGCCTCCTTGGCTTTGCGAGCACTAGTCATAGGTGGACACGTCAGAGGTTGCGAAAGCAGAAATAGGTGGGAAGCACGAGAAGAGATGCGTACCGCCTGCCACCGCGGCGCTTCTTAGGTCCGTCATTCGGTATCGCCAACGCTTTAACTACCTTTGATGGTGGTGGCGCGGTCAACCGGTCAAGCTCCTTCTCGATCTTTTCTTTGAGCTCTTCTCCATAACCGCCTGCAAATAGAAAAAATGTCATGTCAGAAAGAGCATTTTGTAAGGGCTTAAAACCGACCGTCTCTTCTTTTGCGTTCCAGATCCATTCGAGCCGCCAATAGGCATTTAGCACCCACAGTTCGTTGTAATTTGAGCTGGTGTTCCGGAGGTGTACTTTGAATGAGCTCGGATTGGTATACAAAACCAGTATGGCGTCTTTGCGTCGCGCTGGAGAACCCTGCTGCAATTTTCCTCTGCGCACCAAGAAGCTACATTGACAAGAGTTTGGTATGACAATCATGTAGAGAGCGGGTTGAAAGCTCACATGGACGTTGCAACCGGGCATCTTAGCGAGTCCGCTCAGGCCGCCTGCCACACCAAGTAGTTTGGCCGCTGTGGTTGTACCGACGATAGCTGACAAATTTGGAGCAAGAACATTCATTCTCGAACTGACGTACATGAATATCTGAATCCATCTGAGTGAGCCTATCACCAGAACAGTGAATTAACTCTCGTCCATACCTTTGTCCGAACTTTCTCCAGACGGTCTGCAAGATCGCAGGCGCGCTCTACTGCCTGCCACGCCGAATCCGACAACTTCTGCCCTGTTGAGGTTGTCGCAGCCATCAAAACACTCATAACGACTGCTGGGGGGATTTCTTTAAGATCAGCTTTGGTAGGATCCTGGTATTCAGACAGGCAGTTAGTATCCGCTCTCCAATCACAGGTTGATAGCGCACCTCATCATTGGCCAATTTGCGAACAGCTTTCATGTACATGTTAGGATCGGTAATAAGCCGTTCTAGTTCAGGGAACTTTGGGGCGTAGTGGTCTCTAATAAACTACAGCAGCATAAACAAGACGTTGTGAGATACTCGCACAAAAGAATAGATAATTACCTTGTGCACAACAAGAACCTCATTGTCAACATCGACAGAAAGGTTGTTCGCCTGGACGATAACGTTGTACTCGGGGTTAGAGTGTACAGGCAAGGACATTGCTTCGTTCGAAGACGGATTCGCTTGGTATTTTTCGATTTCCTACGGCCAAAGGGGGTCAGGACAAACAAAGTGTGAAGGAAAAAAAAAGACATTACACTCAAAATCTCGGCCATGCGTTTGCTGCCCTCAAGCCGAGCAACCTTCCGCACGTCCTCCACAGCGCCGAGTTCCATTCTCTGCACCTCCTCTACATCGAGTTCTTCTGCAGGCTTGACGCCTCCGTCCAGGACCATTCCGACCGCCCCTTCTGCTTCTCCGTCTACCGCCCCCTC
>QLPA01002526.1:0-44099 GCA_003313945.1 Lactifluus pinguis | reverse complement strand
CAGGAGTGCCAAACATACCTCATCAATTATAGAAAAGACGGCTCTGCTTTTATCAACCTTGTCACCATCATCCCTGTGGCCGGTGGAGTTGCCAATGGCCCTGAAGAACAGCACGACGTCGTATTTCATGTCGGCTTCCAAGTTGACCTTACAGAGCAACCGAACGCTATCCTACAGAAACTCAGGGACGGGAACTACATGGTCAACTACAAGTCTAGCCTTGCTCTTCCCAATACCCCCGGCCCTTGTCTTAGGGATCGCCGGAATAATAGCTATACCTTGAACGCCGTCTCGGAGGACCTTCGCGACCTCCTCAACGATTCCTCATTTATGTCATCGATTTCGCCCCCAGCATCGAGCGCTGAAGATGCAGAATGTCATGAAGGAAACCATCCGCTGAGCCTTCTTTTACTTTCCGCTATGCCAGACTCTCTTCTGGTTCTTTCCCTCAAAGGTGCATTCCTGTACGTTGCACCGTCAGTCTCCCGCGTATTGGAATATTCCCCTGAAGAGATGGCTGGTAAATTGGTCGCTGATTACTGCCACCCTTCGGACATCGTTCCTCTGATGCGCGAGCTCAAGGAGTCTTCAACGATCCTGAGTCCACAGGAAGGACAACGCTTTGTGCCAAGCTTGCCAAACGTTCCCAAGTCGGTTAACCTCCTGTTCAGAGCCAAAACTAAGCGGGATACGTACATCTGGATAGAATGCACAGGGCGTCTACACGTTGAACCGGGTAAGGGGCGCAAAGCAATCATTTTGAGCGCTCGCCCGCGTTCAATGCCCCGATTTGGTTGGAAGGCTGCGCCTGATGTTGTATGGCAAGATCGGCTTGGTGGACGAGCGGATGTCACCTGCGAAGTGTGGGGTATGTTGAGTGTCGGCGGTACTGTGCTCTTCATGAGCGCCAACGTGAAGAATGTTCTGGGTTGGGGGATTGGCGAGATTATTGGCATGTCCTTTAATGACATTATCCCAGAGCCCTCCACCGCCGATTCTCTGGGAGCTGCACTTCAACGCGCAGCTCAAGGCAAAAACCGGAATACGGAAGTCGTCGAGTGCCGAGCTAGGCAGAAGAGCGGAGACTTGACCCACCTGAGCATCACGCTCTATCCATTACCCGCCGGTGCAGACTCCCAACCTGATCTTCGACGGCTCCCCATAGTTTGCCAGATTAGGCCCATTTCGGTCAAGCCAAGTGTAGAACGCGAATTGGTTACCTCTGTATCCCAGGGCAATGTATTCTTCGAGCAGGATACTGCCAAAGAAGGCAGCTGGCAGTATGAGCTGCAGCAGCTCAAGATCGAGAACCAAAAGCTGGCGGCTGAAGTTGAGTTCCTCGAGGGATCTGTCGGGTTACATAAACATCATCCTCAGCCCACCAATCCTACCACGAGCACTCATACCTCTGCAGAATGGACTTCTCAACATCATTCACTGAAGCGGCGGTGATTTCGCTCATTAACAAGCTGTTGCCTCTCGAACTATTCACTTACTTTACTGCGTCATCCAACATACACGATTCTTGACCAACTGTATTTACTAATCTCTCGTCGGTGTCCGAGTCAGTCTTGTAAAACTTTGTCATATCATACTTGTGCAGTGTATCGCATTTTGTCACATTTCCCGTTCGTTTGGGACGTGGTTGTTACGTTTAGTGATACAAAAGCTAGCTTCTGATGCATCCCTAATTTAGTCCTGACACCTCGGACGGGGGCGGACTTGAGCACGCCATTAGGCTACCATTTCTGCACCTTGACGTGGCATGTACATTGTGAGAGCGACATACAATGTTGTATGTACTGTACGTACGAGAGCCACTTCTTTGCGGTGACAGCCCCATCAATTGCATGAAAACTTGACAGCGGCTAGCGCAAACGTAACTTGAGACTTAACTGCGACTTATTGTGGTACAGTAAATGACCCACTCGCACTTCCGGGGTCAGTCGGCACCGCCATCCCGATTGGTTACACATGCTTCTGGACGGCCCCACGTAGAGAGCGTACGTATAGCAAGCTAATAAGACAAATCCTTTTCCCCTCCTCTGCCTAGAAGTAAATTCTGCCCCGCTCTGTGCAGCCGTGTGGTCGTTGTGACGGGGCACGGTATTATACGTACTCTTGGGAGAATGGCGAATGGTGGCTTTACCAATGCCCTTCTTGGTTTACCGCCTGTGATGATACTGCATTATAATAGATTAGATCGGGACCACTGGACAGCTCCGAAACTGAACAGACTTACCTATGACGGCTCAACGTGTCTCCGGATCCCCCCACCCCGTTCAAATGCAAGCCACCGCCGCTGACATGATTTCCACAAAGACTTGACAGAGTGACGGCCACAACTGCGAGCGCGGACAGACGGCACAATCGTCACCGTTTGGTAGCAACAAAACTTGAATTCCTGCTAGGCTCAATGTGACACATTCGTCCAAACTCCCCATTTTTGACAGACAAAACCCGTGAAAGAACCACGGGGCAATGGAACCTAGGGTCATCGGTTAAAGTCGCTCGGTCTGGTCCAGGAAAGCCGTTGTCCTTGGGCAAAAACTTGCCCGAGATGATTTCGACTGGCCAGTTTGACTCCAAGGCAACCGATACATTGTTGTGGGCCTTACGTGTTCCCGGCATGAACGTCAGCCTATGCTGCGAAGAACATGGAGAGACCATTGTGGTTACTGAGTTGGTGCCACCTGGGAAAGTTCCGCGCTGGCGTTATCCTTCCATATGATATGATGAAAGCATACACGAGGTGACGGACAAACCACAACGAAGATACGGGAAGTGTCGAAGAAAGATGATCTCGCACGTGGAACGGACTTCGATATGGTTATATCGTATGTGCGTGACCAAAGAGTGCTGCTCGTCCTGGACAAACATTCGGCACCAAAAGTCGACAACTTGGGCCATGTACGTAAGAGACATCAGAGAATTCCTGGACGAGCGGGAGACGATGGGGGGTCAAATGCGACCAAGAACCGCGTCCCGAGGCGGCACGGGACGGGGATTCTGACTTGTTGGCCCCCCACAGTGGCACGGCTCAGGCACATTTCGATTATTCCAGTTGCAGCAATTCGCAACCCCGAATCGTTAAAGCTCTTGGCAGATGACAATAAAGGGAGAAAGGGTGGAGAAAAGCTCGCCGAGGGCCTGGACAACTTGAACTCTTGGCACCCGCTCCCGTTTCAAAACAGGACTCGGAGAGACGGAAACGTGTAAGAGTCGACGCCGTAGTAGCAACATTCCAGAACGTACAGCGACCCTGAGTTCTGGACCCACTTTATCTGAGAAAGGGCTTGCGCACCAACTCCCTTACCTTGGTAGGTTATTCGGCGCCCAAGGGTTTTCTTCTCTTCTTCCTCTTTTTTTTTTGCCCCTGTCATCATCCGATGATGTCCCGGAGTAACTTACAAGCGTTGAGTGGAAAAAAAAAACAGGTCAGGCGGTAGTAATACCATACACCGTAGGTGGAGCTGTCAGGCAGTCATGGGTATCCGTAAGTGACATATGAATTGTTAATGATACCTTTTTTTATAATCATAGTTTTTCACTTTTGACAAGCAGGCAATACAGTTTGCTAAATGAAATTTTTTTTTTTGTAAGATTCTGTGGCACGAACACCGGCCGGGCCTGGCGGGCCAGCGCCAACAACACAAATGCATTTGGTTCGTTGATAGAAATTTTTTTTTTTCATATCTGCAGTGTGTAGGGAATTTGCCTTTGCGCTTCCGAGGCGCTCGGGCGTGAATAATTCGGAAGTCTCATACTCTGATAACAGGATTTTCATGATAACGTGTACTTAGGTGTTGAAAAAAAACCCCACGGAAATTGTGCACCTTGTGAGCGCTCCACACAGAACACTTTGGTGTATCACTTGGGCTGGGTGATGACTTCGTTGACTTGTACCCATTACGGACTCGGAAGCAGTGGACCACTCATTCTGGTCGCACCTTCGTGATTTCGGGTGGATGCTGATGCAGAAAACCAACTGATCCCGCAATCATAGATACACGTGGCAGCGGCTTCCCTCCGACTCGGAGTAGTCGGACTGACTACTGACTATGTTTCACCCCTACCTTGCTATCTAGCGTACCATGGTTGATGTGCCACTAAATACCTGCAAAGTCTGGCTTATCACAGGTACGCAACGTCTGCCCTTTCTTTGCGCGTGGATCTCTTACCACCCCCTCACCTCAGGAGCCACGTCTGGCCTTGGCTTGGCGTTAACTCGTAACGTTATCGCTCGTGGCGATAATGTCATCGCGTCAGGACGATCTGCTTCACGATTGAACGATCTGTTGTCGGACTCGTCAATCGACCAGACGAGGTTACGCGTCTTGGTTCTCGACGTGACAGCTCCTATCGCAGACATTAAGCGACAGGTAGATTCTGCAATCCATGTCTGGGGACGTATAGACGTCCTCGTTAACAACGCTGGGGTTGCTATTTTTGGTGCAACTGAGGAGGTCGGGTTCGTGCGATCAATCCATCAGCTTTATTGGTCGTTCGCAAAGAGGTAACACAGTTGGTTTGCAGGGCCGAGATGATGATGGACGTCATGCGAGTCAATTTTTTCGGCGTCGTGAATGTAACGAATGCTGTCCTCCCTCACATGCGTAACTGCCGTGAGGGTCTCATTCTGTTCATTGGAAGCCGTTCCGTCTTCCGAAGTCAGGTCATAGTAAGTCAAACGCGCGCATATCTAGTTTGTCATCTCATTTGCGATATCAGGGCATCGGTTTGTAATCTGTTTATACCTATGGGTTCTTGCAATCGACTAACCCCACCTCAGGCCCTTACTCAGCGTCGAAAGCTGCTGTACACTGTGAGCCTCTCGCTCCTTGCGTGATGGAATCGTCCTGCTGGCTGACCCAGCCGGTTGCCACCCAGCCTACGCAGAGACGCTCTCAGCTGAGATGGTTTCTTTCGGTGTCAAGGTGCTGGTCGTGGTACCGGGCACCTTTGACACCAAGATCAATGCGCAGCAGCGTATCGGTACACCGCTACCGGGATACGAGCCAGCTCACGCACACATGGATGCCTTGATCAAGCATCGCGCCAATTCTCCCAAAGGTGACCCTGCGCTAGGCATGAACGTACTTGTAGACATCATACGTGGCGAGGGCCGTGCAGCAGGCCGCAAGTCATTACCACTCTGGCTCTTCCTTGGTGAGGACTGCATGCATGATGTGCGTACTCGCCTAAGCGAGATCGGATCGACTATGGATGAGTCGGAGGGGATGGGCACGGGACTAGGCCCTCTACCAGCTGTATCATGAATGAGGACTCGCGTACGTCAGTTAAATTATCATTAGGAGGAACTTATTCATGTCGCTTCGTTCGTGAATTCATGTAACGTTTTTTGAGCTGCCTTGACGAACGGGAAAACTAACTATGTATGTACAACAAACCCGTGGAGGAATATTATAATGAAGCTCCAAACCGCGAAAAGTGTGATAGTTGTTGAATACATTGCCAAATTTCCCGGAGCCTGTCCGTATGTATACTGCGCGCTATCCCCAAGCTAGGTCCCGATGACTGCGCGCAACTAGGTCGCATACTTCTCCGTCCATTCCTTGCTAACCTGCCGCGCGCCAGCCTCATCCTCCTTATAGTGCTTCGCTACGTCTGCTGCGAGTGGATCGTCAGGGTTGGGAGAGCTGAGAAGCGCCTGTATAGACAGGAGGACAGTGCGGATCTGTAGTGCTGGAGACCATTTGTCTAGATATTACGGTCACTATAAGGAACAGAAAACAAATAATGAGCGCTTGCCTTTCAAGATATCTAGACAAATCCGACCAAGCTTATCTGAGCAGGTGGTGAATATCGTTTCGAATAACCCAGAGAAAAGAAGACCGCCCGTACCGATATTGGGGTGATATATTTTGGTAAGAAAACGTACTTTGGGCGGCGCCATTGGATACTCTTCGGGAAGGAATAGTTCAAGTCTGAAAACACCATCTGGACGTAGATCAGTAACCGTGGAAACCTGTGCAGAATCAATAAACGTACTTTGGAATGGACTGCCGTCCGGGCCTTGGATAGTCACATCAAAGTACCTGAGGTTGTCCTCATGTGGAGCAGCGGAAATTCCAGGTGCCGGGTCTGCCACAAGGCGCTCTGTTTCCTGTAGTGGGCGAAGGGGTCTAAGGAGGGGGAAGGGGGAAGAGGAAGGAGGCGTATGCTAGAATCACACACTTTGATTATCCGCTGAAAAGGTGCGTGATTAATGTGGATAGGTTATGAAATTAAAAAAAGGACAGACCTTTGGGAGGGCCATAAGGATGAGGAGAAGTCTAAAGATAACGAAGACAGCGACGAGTCGGAATGACCGAGGAATGGGTAGATCTCCTCGGCTATTCCCGCATCATTTATGTGATTATGTCATACACGCGTCTTTCAATCAAGTCATGTCGTCTACTCAATCTCCTGATGATTGGATTCGTGTAACAAGTAGGGACGGCTTTTCTTTCATCGCCAAAAGAAATGTCGTTTGTCGTAGTGGAACACTTAGAAATATGCTTGATGAACGTCGTACGTCTCACTCTTGCCACTCTCACCCTTTTTTATGCTCACGCGACCCTTTCCCTTCTCAGACAGTTTCGCAGAGGCCGTGCAAAAAGTCTGTCGTGTAGACGAGAGGTGCCCATCATTTCTTACAGACCATCCTAGCTCTTACCTTCCTGACATCGCAGGGCTGCCGTGACAGAGAAATTCGTAGAATATCTTGCCTACAAGGCGACGTACGACAACGCTCCTCCGAATGAGGACATCCCTGACTTCATTGAGCGTATCGACCCCGAAATAGCCTTGGAGCTGTACGTGTGCAACTTTTAAAGTCCGAGTCGTTCCCGTATATCTGAACCGACGTCTTCTCTAGCCTAGCTGCCGCCGACTATCTCGAGGGTGCGTATCGAATGTTCATTTTAAGATGGGCCCTCATACTCCCGCCATTCAGTTTGACCCTTTTGACACTAATATTGCATCTTGGTGGCTTCTGGGTCGTGTCGCACTGGGTGGAGATCACAGTTACAAAATATCTACTTCGCTCTCCATTCATTTTAGACTCGATGCATTGCAGATCAGCTATACCACCAGAGAGCAGAGGAACCCATCAGGTCAACTACCTACGAGACTGATGTTAGGTTGATGCATAGCTGTAAGTATGCAGTTATAGCATCTCATCTCATTTCCATTGGACACGCATAGCTACATGATTACGCGATACGTCAGCCTGCCTATTCTGATTGTTTAACTAAAGTCTCTCAGCTATGCATGCGATCATCGAGTGATTTGATCTATTGCGGCATGGGCACGATAAGTCGTGGCAGGCATACTCAGAAGCTCTGTGCTTCAAAAAGCACTCACTAGGAAGATGGAGATTATACAAAGACTGCGGCAGCTAGGAGGAACCTCGCGTCATTGCAACCGAGGCGAGCGGCCGAACGCCCTCAGAGCCTGACTCCGAGAAGCAGACTATCAGTACTAGTACCCTCCCGAAATAACTCAATGGTGGAATACGGATCCTTGATATTACTAGCTTGACCCAAGAGTACAAAATACAAAAACAGATTGTTCAAGATCAGGGAATGACAAGTACAACATGCATCGCATCGCTCGTCCTATGCCGTTTCGTGACGTTTCGGAGCAGGTGGTCGATCAGTGGCTCGGCGACCGTAAGCCAGTCGATCTGCCATACGTTCAACGAAGCCGGAGTTCCCGTCCTCGTCCATCGGGATTGGACTAGGCCATGCTCCAGGAACGCCCGTGCTGGGACCTGCTCCCGCTGGTGAGACCTCAGGTGTTGTAGCATCGCCCTCGGCCGTCGGGCTGCTATTGCCACTGCCCCACGCACGTTGCATATGCCCCGTATGGGTCTGTCGCATCGACGGGACAGGAACGTAGGGGAACGACGTCGGCAAGTTAAACTCGGGTAATCGCTCATTGGCAATGTCAAGGCGCCGTCTACGGCGCTCGTAAGTTGGATGAGAAAAAGGAAACAATAATCTGATACTCACGCATCGTCAAAGCTATGGATGTACCGCCGGATCTGGTTGCCTTGCACCCCCAGTGCGTCCATTCCATTACGGGGGGCGCCATGTACATCGTCCATCCCGGCAGCAGCTGGGCTGAGCTCCGACGCGTTCTCAGACTCCTCACTATACGGGCTGTGTGTGAGTATAGATCCGCCCGTGTGATACTGCGAACATACCGTAGAAGCTGGAACATGCGCTGGATGCGTCCAACAGCAAGAATCTTGTTCTTGATATCTTGACGTCTTGTAGATAGATCGTTCGGCGCTGCTTGATCCATAAGAGCACGCTGTGCATCATCCTCGGAAGACGAGGACTCTTCCTCGAGCTCCTCTTGTGAACACACAGACAGCACCGCAAGCAACATTTCGATGACTGTTGATAAAAGATAAGTAATCCCCTCGCATGAGGCAAGGGAATACGTGCTTTTCGCCCCGACGAACGGAAGGCTCCACGTGAAGGCATCCATGAAGTTGGGTAACCAATATGGATGTGGACGTGCATGATACTGGCGGATCGTGATGCTCTTGTTCGCATATTTGAGCACAGCACCTCGATTGTGATAGACATCGAGGTAATTCGGTGCCGAGAACACAGTGATAACAGACGGAAATTTCTTTGTTGGCGTCTTACGGAACATGACGTAGCTGTTGGGCTATCAGTAAATGAAATCGAATCGGGAGTCTGTACGAACCCGGCATCCTGGGCCTCGTGTCCGCGGATGACGCCCAACAACTCGTTACGCTCTAGAAACTTTATGACGGCGTCAAATCTACACCTAGCCATTAGGAAAGTTCGAGCAAAGGAACGACTCTCGCACGTGAAATAATAAGAGCAGCCGCGGGTACTGTTGTGTCCCCACATCTGACCTGGCGGGACGGGGGACGGGTGAGGAGAAGGCTCGTCCTCGTGTCCGAAGTTTGGAACTGGGTCGGACCACAGCAAGTCGCATAGTAAACCAAACGACCCAGGCTCTTGGAATCTGTTGATCTAATAACGCGAGTCAGACACAGTGTCTTTGATTCTCGAGGCGATACGAACCCGATCTACATCCGAGATAGTGTTAAGTTCCGGGGAGATACCTCCATGGACACAGAAGAATTTGCCATCCAGCAAGCCACAGACGGGTAGTGCGCAGAAAGATTCTATGCATGCATCATATATAGTCTCACTGTATTTATGTAAACCTGCTCGGACGGTTAGAATGTTGAGTGTGAACGAAGAGCAGCGACAGACATTCGCGCTTGAAGGTGAAGTACTCGGTGAGATGTCGACACTCGTGATTGCCGCGAATAAGGAACAGGCGATCCGGATACCATAACTTGAGAGCATATAGATAGAGCAAGCACTAGACAGATGTTAATTCCTCATTGCAGTCAAAGAGCTGTGCTACACCTACCTCGATTCCAAAACAGCCTCTGTCAACGTAATCCCCAAGGAATAGGTAGTTTGTGTCAGGCAACTTTCCACCAACTTCAAATATCTTCATGAGATCATACTACGGGATTTACGCCAAAGCGTTTGATGAGCATAGGGGAATTGCAGCGAGCGTTCGCTCACATATTGTCCATGTATATCACCAACGACTATGCAAATTTCTATCTCAGTGGGCGCATGAAGGTATCGCGAGAATGACATACCAGTCACTGGACCCTTCACTTTCAGCATATTTGGTTCCGTGGCCAGCATATCTGTACATTGTCGGAGTATCGCCAAAGCCTGGGCCTCGGTCAGGCGACCCTCGTGGATGAAGTGTTCACGCAAGAACTCTGGATTTGGTTTTTTGCGTCCATGCCGGTCAGTCGTCCAGAACTGCTCATCAGTGGGACGAGATGTCGCAGGCTGACGGACCTGCACAGGGACGATCGCGCTTTGATTAGTGCAGAGACAGACATGGTATGGTTGGTGTCAACTACGTACACCTTTTACGTGTCGCTCACAGGTATCTGGGGGTATGTCAAACGCTTGGCCTGTTTTATTCTTTTCTTGGATCTGATTCAATGCGTTTTGAAGGTGGGTGATGCGGTCCACCATACTTGGAACAAATGTTCACAGTGAGGTGGGTGGAGGTATCTCTGTTAGAGGCAGGGACGCCCAAGGTCTGTTTGTGCCACACTATCAAAGACAGGAACAGTTGATGCTCACGAGGGTTGCCAAACGTCACCTCGGCCGATTCTAGATCCGCCTCGGAAAGTCAAAGCCGTCGGGGTCGGGGTCACACTGCGGGCCACAGCAGTCGTACGATATCCCTACTTGGGTGCGATGCAAGGGATTTGGAACTGGGCTTTGGGGGAGCAAATATTGTCCTCAACGCTGGTCTTGGCGTTGGCAGCTTGGAGAGTGATATTCAAAAACCAACGTTGGGATGCGCTGGCGAGCAATCACCGGCCGGTTGTGACAGCTGATGCGGGTGAGAAAGCGCTTGATAGAGCTGAATCGAGTATAATAACGTGAACTTTTCGTTGGCGAGGCGCTTCTTTGTTCCTCACCAGGGGTCATTATCTATTGATCAGGTTATTCCCGACAGAGCTACTATAGTTTTGAAACGATAAACACGTTACGAGCGGCGAGAATGCACGATTTCATCATGTGTAAATCGAACGCAGCATGCCAGCGGTGCACTAACAGTGAGGGGGAAAAGTAAAAATTTAAAAGAAAGAAAACAGGGTCGATCAGTTGTGCAATTTATAGTTAGAGCTACTTTATCCGGTCAACTCCCAACGGCATAGCCATTTCTTAGGGTTTTGACAACGGAATACCCGCGTACTCGTCATATCCCAGCGCGAGGTTGAGATTCTTGAACAAGAATTAGCGCCGTATTCTTTTGATGGCAGAAACCTCGCACCTGGAGACACTGCGTCGCGGCACCTTTTAGGAGGTTATCCAAACCGCCCTAGGAGCATACTTGGTCAGTTTCAGGAACACGAGCAGAAAGCGTGGTACATACTAATACCACAGCACGATCACTCTGGCTGTTTACTTGAAAGCCACCCACGACCCAACCGTGTTGATCCTGCACATCCTCGACTTCCACAACATCCTTTTGGAGGCGCACGAGCTTTTCTTCAGCGTACTTCTTTTCATACAGCGTCCTAAGCTCCAGAGCGGAAAGGGGCTTGCTGAGGGGCATGCTCAGCACGGAAACGATCCCGCTGAACCATGGTGCGACGGTGGGCACAAATGCGATTCTCATGCTCTCCGCCCCGGGAGATAGGAGTCGTGAAAGGTGTACCCCTGCCTCACGCTCGTGTATATGGTCAGTCAGAGAGTACGCACGCACACCGCCCCTAAGGCTCTGAGGGCTAACTTTTGGGACCGTCATGGGACGCCCGTCTGGATCTTGAGCACCTGCAACGGTACCTGCTCCACTGTAGCCTGACATCGCAAACACCGAGGGCCAGGAAGGGCGCGTGAGATATGGGAGCAACGGAGCGGCCAGCAACTGCGTCGATGTTGCAAAACAGCCAGGGTTTGCGATACGTTTCGCGCTGCGAATCATATCCCTAGAATACAGTTCTGACAAGCAAAGCAACGCAATTGACATTCAAATTGTGCACTATTTTACATAGACGGGGGATTCTCACCAGGAAGCCCGTACGTCCATCCACTCTCAAAGCGATAGTCTGCACTAAGATCGACTATAACACTTGCATCCCCATTGCCACCAGAGCGCTCTGTTGCACCATGGTCAATGGCATCAACAAAGGGCTTCGCTGCACCATTAGGCAACGCAAGGACCCATGCATCAACATCTCCGTTTTTCTCCATCCTTTGCACGTCTTCTGTTGAAAGGTTGGAGTACGTGATTGGTGATTTCGAGTATCCTTCAAGCGGGTAGCCCGCAAGCTGGCGGGATGAGACATGCGTAAGGTTCAGAAACGGGTGCCCGGAGAGGAGAGTTGTCAGCGCCTGTCCTGTGTATCCCCTTGCTCCAACCAAAGCAAGTCTCTTCTCTTCTGTGGAGGTAGGCGGTGGCGCAACGGTGGCGTAGCCTCGCGCCGATCCTGGCATACGACGCACCAGAGTCGAGTATGACCGGCTGCCATTGGAAGAAGTGGGAGGGCGATGCGGGGTTGCTGATGGACCAACTGGAAGGTATGACCGGTCAATGCGACCATTCTCTTCGAATTCTCTGACGACACGTTCTACTTCGCTGACATTTTGAAGGCCATACCAAAACAGGGTCTTCCCGGAGCGGGTGAAGCTGCCGTCCGCGCGCTCGAAGTGCCACGAACGATTCTCGTCATCCGCATGAGCGGTCCAGAACAGTCGGCGATGATCCCTACGCACGGCATTGAAGATGTTGTCGATAACGTTGTTGAGAATACCATTGCGTGACGTGAGAAGTTTTGTCATGACAGGAATTTCACCTTCCGGGTGAGATACGATCGCAACAACCTCCAAGGGTTCATCGCCGTAAAGTGTGTAAGGCGTTTTTTTGAGATTATTGAGCACTTCAGTAACGCTCTGGTTCTCGGCTAGAACGTCGGGATCACGGTCGCGAATGACTTGGCGGAGGCGATCCGCGCCAAGCGAATCAATAGAGTCGTGTTTGAACAGCTTGTAACCACGGCGAATAAGAGTACCCGCTCCACTATCAGTGAAAAGCTCTTTCTGTAAAGAGTCTGGAGAGATGATGGCGACCGACGAGGAGCGAGGTAGGTGGTCCAGGAGTTCTTTGATCTCTCTGAGCTTCAACTTTGTTCCATACTTGACCCAGGGTTGTTTCATGAGATCACTGTATTCCTGTACAGAGGTTTCATAACCGTCCAAAGCGGCATTACGAGAAAGGCGCTTACCTCGTCCAAGTTAATCACGTCCAGCTTTTCACCACTAACGCCGTGAAAGAGGCCACCCTTCTCATTCAGGTAGACGATCTTGAGAGGTTCAAGCTCTTTCGCGAGTTCTCCCGCTGCAATGTCAGCGTTGACGTTGAGTATTTGACCATCGGCGCTCTCGGCTAAACTGGTAAGAATAGGCAATGCGCCAGCACGAATGGATGCCTCAAGAGGGCGTTTGTCGACCCGTGTGATCTTTCCAACGAGTCCATACTTGTCCCGATCGAGATAGTCTGCGGTGAATACGCCGGAATTGATGGGCCGGGCTCTCGTGCCAAGCTTCTCCAATGCAGAAACGATTTTTAAGTTTTCATCTAGGAATACGCGGCGAGCAATTTGCAAGGTTTTTGCGTCTTTGAAAGGATCAGAAGAGATGAACGAACAATGGCAAAAAGAGCGCACCTGTGATGCGAATGCCATCGATGTATTCTGGAACGACACCGCCACGTTCCATGGTTTCGTTTAACTGAGGTCCTGCACCATGAAGAATGACAGGATAAAGGCCGACACGATAGAGAAAGCTGAGGCTTAGAGCGAATTCATCGAGTTGTCCTAGGACGGCACCGCCAACTTTTATAACGGCGAACTTGGCTGGTTGTGAAGGATTGGAGGATGATGAAAATATGCGAAGGTAGCGTTCGACCTCCCGCTTAGTGCCGATAGAGTACAAGAGTCTGGTGATAGTTTCCTGTAAAAGGTTAGGACGGATGAGAGAAATGGTAAGAATTGAACATACTCTGTCTGTTTGTGCGACTGATTGAATAGACCTGTTTAAGAGATAAAAACTATTTTTATTGAAAATGGGACGGATGGCGAGTCTGAAGGACATGACGGTTTGATATCAAAAGAGAGAGATAAGATTAGATAGTTTTTGGACACATTTCGGAGGTTACCGAAAGGGGGGGGGACTCGACCTGCGAGCGAGGCTATGCCCAGTCATTTTATGTGAATAACTCTCGACGACCACCATGTCCTCCTCGGACCCCCCTCAGCTCCGTCTTTCCCTCCCTCAATCCGCTTCTACTTTTAAACGCTCTTTTGAACAATTCGGTTTCGATCTTGAAGCTACCGTCGATTCAACTGTATTGGCCAGTTCCAGTGGAACCGATGAACATCGCCCCGGCCCAAGCAATGGCGACAGGAACAAGAGAGCTCGAAGCAGTAGTGTTACACCAAACTCTGCAGAGCAAGCTCGTTCTATGGATAGTCCCCCCAGTTCAAGTTCATCCCACACAATATCTTCCGCTTCATCCAACCACACCAGTATCAATCACAGGGACGCACCGCCTGCCACCGCACAAACGCGCCATCCACAGGCGCTAGAAAATGATTCGCTATTCTCTCCCAATTCGGTTGGCGAACCGAGTCTCCCGTCTTCAGCGTTGTTCGACGCACGACCCTCGGAAGCCTCCCCCGTCGAACCCCCGACTTCTTCCGCTTGGTCCAATCCGCCGTCCTTAATTAATTCCAGCTCGCAGCACAATGAACAATTTCGCCTCTCTATGGAACGTTTCCATGCCTTTGATAGCCAGATTTCCACCATTCGCGCGCGCCCTGCCCCGCTTCCTTTCCACATCCCTCCCAACTCCCCCACGTTGCCACCCTTGACCCTTTCCTCCCCAGTTGAGCATCCGCATCCCCATTCACGCTTGAATTCTGCCGTATCTCTACCATCAGTAGAGTCCTTGAACTATACGTCCACCTCCATGACTTCCCAAACACCTGTATCCGTTCCTCCACCACCTGCACCGCCTTCAATTTCTACTCCCTCCGATCAGTACCATTCTGACATGGCGTCTATTGGTTTAGAAGAGTTTAGGGAGTTCAGGGACATGATGGGCTTCCCTGAACGACATATCAGCTCCTCGTCGAGCATGGACCGTCTCCCTGCCAGGGTTCATCATCAAAGTCCCCCTCTGCTTGAATCAGAACGACCCCAAGTTGGCCGACCCTTCCGATGTCCTCCTTCCAGACAAATGCCCGAGAATATTTCGAGAAACTCCACCCTTCAACAGTGGTCCTCAGACCGTAGAGGTGCCACACTTGGTGACTCCGACGACGAGTTCGGTGGTCGTCCCGTCGGTACCAACTTGCAAGACAGAAGGTCATTAGACCTTCCTAGGCCTCGTCTTGACTCCTCACTTCTTGCTAATAGACTAAGAAGGTCAATGCAGAGCCAAGCGACTCATCCGACTTCCGGTCGAGTGTCTCCGCCTAGGTTCCCTCAGTCGCAAATTGAACCAAACTCGACGCAGTCTGTGAATAACTCTCGTACACAAGAATCTGAAAGGGTCAATAGACATGAACCCTGGTCATCTCAACCTCCCCCAAGGCGGCCCATCTTAGCTGGCGCTTTTCGCACTCTAGCAGAAAGACTTGGGCGTGGGAGGCAGAGGACAAATCATACTGCCGACGGCGCGGCCGAGAGATCCCGTAGCCCAGCTGCCGGTGTTTCCCCCAGTCCGTATCTTTTTACCAGTTCGATGTGGTCACTGATCTGGCTGAAATTTCCCAGCTCCTGCGTACGACGATTGGGTCTTCGCCTCTCCTGACTTTTCATCGCCAGAAGACATTTCCTATGGATTGGATCTTCCGATGCCATCTCATTGGCTCGACGACGAGATTCCTTATTCGAGACTTTCTATACCATCCTCGCGTATTTTCAGGGACACTGCAATTTCAGGGCAAGCTCCATGGCGGAGTTCAATTCCCTCAAACGATACCCCGGAAGACCGTATCCTCTCCCTCCTGCACCGACCATCGGCGACAATACCATCTGACGAATCGACACAGTCAGGTGAGTGAACCATCTCCCGCCGAGGTTTTGCCTCATGCAGCTTTTTATCCGACTCTGAGCATTTATGGTGTATAGACACCGTCTGGCGGCGCCTCTCCTATCCTGACTACCTTCCTCCACATCTTCCACCTGCCCGTACCAGCAATGGTCGCGGCGATGGAACAATCGACGCACCTCTGACACGTGCTACACATCCCCCCGAATCTTCCAGCACTGGTACAGGCGCCTCCGCTTCGGAGGTGACCACGGGATGGCGACGGAGTCCCGCCCGTACAGAACCAAACTACGAGCTTGTGCATGGACGTGACGCGAGTTCTGGCCCCATGACAACCCCTTCGTTGGGTGACCGACCGCGAACTGACCGATCTTCCGTGTCTATGCGAGAACTTATTGATCGTCATCTCCACCTTCAACCACCCTCTCGCATCCCACCTAACGATACAAGCACGCGAAGGTCGTCAGAGGTCTACCGATTACCTCCGGAAGCAGGGAATGCAGTGGCCTTTGATGCGGATGCATTTAGGCCGGACGTGTTGCCGGACGTGCCCTTTTCGAGTCAGGCTGCAGCCTTCTTTGCCTCCCGTACGCCATCGTCTACCGTCGAATCTGCATCTCTACGTCACCCAGACGCCATTGGTCCTGACCACATAAGTGCCCCTTCAATGTTCTCTTGGACAAGCCGATTTGAAGAGGACTTCGCTGCGATGTCAGCTTCGCGCCTGCGTGCAATGGTTGAGGAGAGAA
This sequence comes from Lactifluus pinguis, assembly GCA_003313945.1. Taxonomy (NCBI): domain Eukaryota; kingdom Fungi; phylum Basidiomycota; class Agaricomycetes; order Russulales; family Russulaceae; genus Lactifluus; species Lactifluus pinguis. Next base: position 27,687 of record QLPA01002526.1, on the reverse strand, counting down.
GACATCGTATGTCCCCGGAGCCGGACCGCCAGAGCACGATACGCCGATTCCCTGCAGAACAACCGATACCGTCTGCCTCCACATCTCGGCCCCTAGATATAGAGGAATTTCAGCATGGACCCTTCCGCGCTACTCTCGAACGCGTGGAGAGACAAGAACGGCGACAGGAGCAGCAACGCATGATGGAGCGACAAGCAGAGATTGACCGGTTACGCTCGCGACTAAATGAGCTGCAGTCTCTAGACAGATCGGTCAACTCAACTCGTGTGCCATCCTTACCTCCACTAAGGCTTGATCGTGATGTTTCGGTTTTGGCGGCTCCTCACAGAATGCCGTCACCCACGCCTTCAGCGAATATTGAAACATCCGTAGGCTATTCTCACACCATACTTCGAGTCATACTAACACCTCCCTTAGTCTTTCCGCTCCGACTTGGAACCAATGCACCGTCCGCGAAGCTGGCAGAGAGGGAGGGGAGTCAGGTCTTCCTGGCTTCATCCTGATGACGAGCCGGCGCCGTGGCGTAATGCCTCTGGTATCACATCGACCACTTTCCCGCACCCGATGCCTCGGGCACATTCGCCAACACGTCCCCTTCCCGAGAGCCGCGGTGTTCGCCCAGTATCTGAGCGCGAGCGCCGCAGCCGACCTGAGACTTTGGAGCTATGGAGCCCCGGAGATCTGGACGACCCCTTCAGCAGCTTGGCAACATCACCTACGAGTGATGGCGGGTTCTTGGCCCGTAGCTTGGCCCGTATGCGTGGAGATCTTCCCAGCACGGATAGACAGCAGCAACGCCGCGAGCCTCGCGGCCATTCGTCGTGGAACTTCGACCCCGGGCGTTCTACGTCAAGGGAGCCACACGCAGACGCGCTGCGCGGAATCCGCCCGCTCTGGGCCACACATACTCACACTCTAGGCCCTTGGGGAACGGGAACTGAATCGCGCGAGGAAACCCTCGCTGGGGGTTCGAACGTGTTGACACCGGCAGATGCCATCCCGCGTGGACGCCGTCGCCGTGCCAATCAGTCAGCCCTGCCCTCACCAGGGCACAATGGGTCTGAGGAGGAGCGACCCTCTACAGCTCGCCGGGCGTCATCCACATCACGCTACGCGGCGGCTCGGAGGGCAATCCGTGATCCCATTTTCGATCGAGTCCAAAGGATGGTCCGTGGCAGTCCGCGAGAGGGTGGATTTTTCGGTCGTTACCCCCGACGCAATCCCGGCGATTTCATCGTGAATTGGGCTTTCTCTATGACTCTGCTTCGCTGGCTAATTTTTTTCTTCAATATCCGCAGCGCGATGAGGACTTTGACTCCTCATACGAGAGTCTGCTGTCTCTGGCTGCGACCATTGGCGAAGTGCGGCCGCGCCATACCCCCGACCACGTCATCGAGGCGTTGCCGAGTTCCACGTTCAAAGTGTGGCGGAATGCCGAGAGTGACCAGCGCTGCCCCATCTGTTTGGACGATGTGAGCCACTCTGCAGCTACTTGAGGTCGTCTGATCCCTCTAATCCGACCTGTTTACAGTATCAAGAGGACGACCCAGTTATGAAATTGTCTGATTGCTCGCATTGGTTGCACAAGAACTGTTTGCAGGTAAGAAATCACAGGGCTTGGCGCATCCTCCCAGCTAATTTACTCGATGTAGCAATGGCTCAAGGGTGCCACAACCTGTCCCGTCTGTCGCGAGCGCGTTCGTGCGCCCCAATCTGGCCGTCGAGATCGTGGGGCCCAGGTAGATCCCCAGCCAGGTTCAATTCGCGGTGCAGAACGCAACGCGCTCGATATTGTCCGTGAGATCCGGGAGCAAGTGCGCATGGCCCTCCCTGACATGGCGCCGGGAGGTTCTCGCTCCGAGGCTATACCCAGCAACAGAGGCAGGTCGCAAATCGAGAGGGAGATCGACGAGGAAGAGACTATGCCGCAGGAAGAGACCATGTCGTTCGATTGGGAAATATCGGATGCTATCTAGACCCCGCCCATCTATGAAGTTGATAAATCTTTTTTTTTTGTACCTGGCGACGAACTTGCGGTAATCACAGCTACGTATATCTGACTTTTGTGTTCTCGTCGCATATATCTCTGTACAATTTTGTCACTATCACCCGTGTTTGATTTTTGCACCAGGCTATTTAGTATGTATGTTTTCCCATTTCCCACAAATGATCAGTTGGAGTGCACGACTATATACAGTATGTTCCGCCAGCCGTAACTGGAAAGAAGAACCCGTCGTCCATTCTGTCGTGTACATGGCCATCTCGGTCAGTATGCATCCCATGTCCCCACGCGGACCAGGTCGGCCGTACAGTGCGTTCCATTTTCCACCGAAACCAACATTCCATTTTCCGCTTAGTCCATCATAAAATCCACCACATGAGAACCTCGATGCGAGGGTGAATCACAACTGGAACACCTATCCTTTTACATCAATTGGGTGCTGCAAGGCCCGCGTTTTGGACTTCCTAAGTCTTTCGTCTTGGGCGCCAAGGGTAATTTAGAAGACCGTTATAGAGGGCGGCGATGCAGGGGTAAAAAGGTTTAACATGTTTACGTGTCATAGAATCCGGTATTGTTTAAGAAAATTCATAATTCTCTTTTCCTCCCTTCTCAATGCCCTGCAATATCAAAAGATCGACGTCATAGTCTGGCTCTCTGTGGTCGGCCAATATGGGTACTCACCTTCTTCCATGCGGGTCTATGGAGATGGGTGCCAGGTCAGCAAGGACGACTGTTTGAGATATAAGTGACACAACGCCTACCTCTCATGAACGCGCTCAACCCAAGCCTTTGTTTTGGGGCCGATCAAGCTTGATGCACGAGCAGCGGCGGCATCTAGGGGGAAAGACATCATAAAATCGGCCATTGTTGGATTTGGGCCACCAGCGAACCATCCGGTGGGAGACTTCTCAAGCGTGTCTTCGACCTGTAATTAGGGTGAGGTGAGAACCCAGCATATGAGAGAAGGGTAACGGCGGCGCACATATTTCAAAGACGCATCCAATTGGCCCGCGACTATTTTGGCGTCGAGAGCGGAGAAGAGGGGCTTAAGGAGCGGACGAAGGAAAAACGGAGCTTTGGCGGGTACCAAAGAAAAAATGAATCGAATAACGAGAAGAGGCATTAGCGAGCCTTCGGAAAAGTGAGTGACTGGTGGGCTCGCGGTTAGCCATTTCAAACCGGGCTACGAAGGAAACAAATGTCACAATATAGGTCTGCGAGTTCACCCTCTTTAGTTGGAGCAGCGCGGCCGTTCCCATGCTTATTGATAATGTACTCTTGGTTACCATATCAGTAAAAAGCGAGGAATGGAAGACGGGGTACGCACGGATTATGGCACCGCTCTCGGCGAGAGTAATGTCGCCATCGGTGATGATAGGAGATTTTCCCAGTGGGTGAACGTTTCGCAGTTCTTTTGGTGCAAGCATTTCTGGGGTACGTTGGTGAAACTTGATCTCATAGGGAACGTTGAATTCTTCCTTGAAGTGTATCAGTAAAGCAGCATCGAAAAAGGACGTGTTAGTTGGGACATACAAGGACCCAAAGTACGCGCTGAGAGCGCGAGTTGTTGAGATGGTGAACGATGAGATTTCCTGACATGGGTGGGATGACGTGTGAAAGCAAGGTACGCATTACAAGAACGACAACTTGCTTTCCAAATATGGATTGATGGTGAATTCCAAAAAGTACACTTGTCTCCAGAATATAAAACGCAGATTGACAGACTCGTTTCACTTGACCGGTTGACCATGGTCTCGGTCACCCTTCTCGCCCTTCTTTCTTCTTTATTATTGTTTCTCTTTCGCCGCTACTCACGTCGTCCCCTTCCCCTACCGCCCGGTCCATCTCCGTGGCCACTGCTCGGTAATCTCACAGACCTGAGAGCGAATGAATTATGGTTGCTCGCCACAGATTGGGCTAAGCGCTACGGTCGGTCATAAAATGCCAGCGATACAACCCTCTCAACCCATCCTAGGCGATGTTGTATATCTCCATCTCTTTGGCCAGGGTCTCATCTTCCTCAGCTCTCCTACCGCAGTCTTCGAACTCATGGAAAAGCGGAATGTAATCTACTCTGACAGGGCTCCTCTCGTGATGGTCACAGAGCTGTTCGTCCTTTACATCGCTCATCACTCTGCTAATCGTGACTATTCTCTACTAGCTGCGGTGCTGGGCACATGGTACGCGGTCAAGCGAATTGAATTGCTTCATATCCTTCCCATTTCATCGACTTTTAGGTTGCCTTTACGCGCTCGGGCGAGGAGTTCCGCCGTCAGCGACGCATCATGGCACGCGGTCTTGCGCAAAGCAGAATTCCTCAATACTACCCACTCATCGCCGCATCCACCCGTCCGCTCTTGCGCAATTTGCTTGCCTCGAGCGGTGGTGATTTCGTTCCCGCGATCCGGAGATATGCCGGTGGCCTCAACTTGAACGTCGTCTACGGTCTTGAGGCAACGCGTGATGACGACCCTGCGCTTCTCAAGGTGCAAACGGCGACTGATCTCTTGGCCAATCATATCACAGCTGGTAGCGGCCTTTGGGCAGTCGATATCCTCCCGTTCCGTTTGTCTCTGCTCACCATTAGGACACATGTAACCAATGACCACTGACGAGATCGTAATATTTTAGTGAAATATCTTCCCTCGTGGTTCCCTGGTGCAGGCTTCCAACGCAAGGCCAAGTCATGGAAGGAGATAATCGTTGACTCTGTTGAATTTCCTTTTACCCTTCTCAAGGCAAACATGGTATTCTTCTGTGTAATATTCAGCATATATGCGTGTCTTTATAACCAGACCTTCCTCGCAGAATGCTGGTACTGCGCCTCCTTCCTTCTGCTCAACCCTGCTGCAGGAATCGGACCCTGCAACAGCCGCCTTTGCTATCGACGAATTTGACATCAAATGGACTGCGAACTCAATGTACGCTGCGAGCATGGAAACAGTAAGCAAATTCCTTCATTGGCCTTGCGTTTTTCCCCTAGTTTATTATGCAGACGATAGCTTTCACTCAACAACTCATTCTGGCGATGCTCAAGTACCCAGAGTACCTAAAGCGTGCTCAAGCGGAGCTTGATAGCGTACTTGGTCCTGGTCCTGCCCGTTTTCCGACATTCGAAGACAGACCCCACTTACCGTTTCTCGACGCCTTGTTTTCTGAAACGATGCGCTGGAGCGTACCCGTTCCGCTTGGTGCGTCGCCTACATCTGGCTCCGAGTGATGATCCGTACTTCACATGATTTAGGCCTCCCACATAGAGTGATGCAAAATGACGTTTATGATGGACATTTTATCCCAGAAGGTTCTCTAGTCGTCGCTAACATTTGGGCAATGTTACGCGATCCCGAAGTTTTCCCGGATCCTGAACGCTTCAACCCCGAACGCTACCTCGAGAAAGTTGACGAAAAGACCGCTCGGCGGCGCGACCCCCGCGTATTCGCGTTCGGCTTTGGACGCCGCCGTTGTCCCGGCGCCCATCTTGTTGAGAGTTCGATATGGCTCATGATCGCCACTATTCTTGCGATGTTGGAGATTGAAAAGCCGCGAGATAAAAATGGTAAAGAAATAGAGCCTGATGTAAAGTTTGAGAACTCGGTGTTCCGGTCTGATCCTTCCCACTCGAAAGAAAATCAATACTTATTCATGACATATAGGACGGCTACTCGTTTCTTTGTTATCCTACGCCCACGATCTGACATGGTTCTCAGGCTTGTGGAAGAGGAAACCTGAATACGCACACCTGGGCCAGGTGGTCATATTTTTCTTTGGATGGATAGGGAGTCTGCTTTTCCAGGCAACAGGTTGCGTCTCGTTTCCCTTGGCAGTTGGTGTTACGATATCATGATAGATAACGAAGGAGGAAGCGGACACTGTCACAACCACGTCAACTCTGTCATATTACTCGCTCATGGGCATGCTAGCAGCTAGGAGAGCAAGTCACAAGTTTCCTTGAAGCGTTAGCAACGTCTCTTAACCGCAGTAAATTTTCTCTTGTCCAACTCTTCAGCGTCTCGTGTCTTTCTTGCTATAGTCTTCGTTCTTCTTTGGAGATAGCATCAACAGTACAGGGTACTGGCTGGGCCAATTTGGTTGGCGCTACACCTCAACTGGCAACATATCTGACACGTAGGGTTGAACTTGTGCGGATCCAAAACACGCGATCTAGTCGCTCATATTGTAACGCAGTAGGCTATGATAAACTTGGCTAAGAAAATTAGGCTGGTTTCAATAACTAGTAATCATAAATTTGATGATTCGGGTGATACCCTCCGTCGGTCGATCATTCCCAACAACATGAGTATGAAGGTGTTTTCGTGGCAGCATTTATGGTGCCAGTGGTATGTACTACCGGCAACACCCGATTTAGACGACAACCTGGAAGCGACCGTCATTCGTCAGACTGTGCATTGAAGCAGTCCGTCGGTTCATCCCGAGAGAAAAAAGACAGTGGAAGATATCTTTCTTGAGACTGAGAAGTGGGAACTTCTTGCGTCGACCCCGGGTGGCCATCGTAATCATTGCCAGAGTGCCGGGAGTCTACATCTGCTACCTTACGCGGGCGATAACTCGGCGATCTCTCAACCTCAACGTGCCGTACGAGCTGCGACAATGAATTCAAATTTGCATCGTCGTCGTCGTTGTGGTCGTCACGGTCGTCTTCTCTCAGACGAGCCGTTTCCGACGTCACCTTGGTCGTCCACTCCTTCAGAGCTTTCCTTTGCTGTATTCTATCGTCGACGGCCGTGCAGACCTTTTCAATATTCTTTACCTCTCGGAAAATCGAATCGTCAGGACACATTGGAGGAGGAGGAGGTGGTGGTGGTGTTTGACTAGTCATTGCCATCCCTGCTGCTGCTGCTGCTGCTGATGCGCCACCACCACCACTACCACGCCCAGCGTGGCCGCGTCGGGAATTTGTCAGCGATGATGGGGTCGCGCCTTTACTACGACTCGCGGTAGAGGTCCACCACGTCTGACGAATCATTCTCGACTGCTCAGTGGAGAGACACAAAGTGTCCTCTTGTCCGAACCCTTGGTCCGAGTCTGCGTTGGAATCGAACCCCATGAGAGCAACAGCTAAACTGTAAAAACTGTAAAAACTCACCGTGCCACTCCTCCCTTTCCTTTTCCCTATCTGTTCCTTGTCTAAGTTGTTGCAATTCAGTCGGGGTGCTCTGCCAGAAAGCCCTTTCTACTATCTCTTCCGAGCCATCGCCACCGCCGCACTGGGATTGCGAAGAAGGACCACTGGTGCAGGAAGGAAAGAGGTCGTCTGAAAATACATTTCGAACCATGATGGGAGTTTACAAGGAAAAAAAAAAGGTCGTAGCCTTTGGTGGCCCTTCCGTATTGTCATTTGGGTGGCTACCCCTGCCACTGGGTAGTCCCATGAGTTGACCCGCGACAGGTTCGCTGCTGTGCATGACCCAAATCGGGGGAATAAAAGGTTCGAGTGCCACCCACTGTAACCGAGTCCACGCTTACGCCACGCAGTGGTGACGTTCTAGCTACCGCTGGCTCGCGTGAGTAAACAAGAATTCTTCCAGTTATCACTTCCCGGTTATTCCGTGAGATCTTCACTCAAGTTCGTGGGTCACTCCTTTTGGCGATATATTCCGTTATTCATACATTCTTCTATCGAAGATTCTTTCTGTACTAATCATGGGCGTTGTTATAGTGGTGTAACACCGTGTGCACAACTAAGCCCCAGATGGCGGTGTGCTCGCAACATGCTTCCCGCTTCCCTTTACAAAGATGTCCTGCCCGAGAAGAAACAGATTTCAGCGTCTTACATAACTTCACCACTGGGTAGGTACGCACCTTGACAACACCACACGCGATCTGGACAAGCGCAACGCGGCTCTCCCAGAGGGGATACAAGACGACGGTAAATGCAGAACAGAAACACCAGATGATCCCAATGACGACCCATGCGGTGAGTCCATGCACGCCAAAAATGGTGCTCGCAAAGAAGAGCGGGAGTGGGACCAGAATAAGCATGATGACTGTCTGGTAGGCAAAATAGCGTTAGCATCTGGTTCAAAATGATGGAAAATCAAGATTACAAACCAAGACGACTGAAGACCATGCGGCGAAGCGGAAAGCCTTGTCTAGTGCGACCGGGTCGAGATCTGGGTCAGGCACGACAAAGGGTTCTTCCCCGTCCAAAGAGCGCAGCTCGGCAGAACCGTGCTCCTCTTCCAATGCCTTATCATCCGCTTTCTCGTCAGTGTTCGTAGCTCCCTTTGTGTCCGCATCTGCACGAGGTTTGACATTCAACGCGCGGGTTGACTCAAAGCTAAAGTCTTCTGGCCACTGTGCATCAAAATAAATTCAGCGCAGTCACAAAGTCAGTTGACAACTTGGCTCACGATGAGTGAAGCGAATACAGCGATGATACCGCCTACGCCAATGGATGCCAGATTGCCCGCAAGCATTTCATAGTCACCCCCAGATGTGGTTACGTTGATGACCCCACCATTGAGCGCACTGGTAGTAACAAGCCATGCAATAATCCCGGCGAAGAAACCTGCGATTGAGCCTCCAAGGCAACCCCACTTGTTTGCACGTGACCACGTAATACAAAGAGCAATCGGGACAACTGCCGAACCAAGGATCACACCCATAAAGGTCTATCGGTTTCCATCAGCACCAGTGAAACAAAAAGAAGTAAAGAAACACACATAAAGCCACCCCATTGAAATGCCAATATAGAAGAATATGAGACCCGCAAGTCCCATACAGAGCGCAAAGAAGGCAACCTTCAAGGTAGACGCGTTGTTCAGCCTTTGGGGAGGACATTATCAAACGGAATGACTCGCCATCGCGTGTGAAACCGTGAGCACCTGCGCTTCGGTTGCGTGCGGATTAATATATCTCTACAAAAGTATTTTTCATGACCAATGCGTTTGTCCATGGAATCGTGAAATCTACCTTGTAGACATCGTAGGTTAAGATCGAAGACACGGCAATCAATTCCGCGGATGAAGCGCTGGTGACGGCCAAAAAGAGTAAGACGAGTATTATGGAAGCGCCTGCCTTGCCGAGTAGCGCAGATGCGGCAGCGGCAGCGGGGAGGCCAGCAGAGACATCTGCGTGTGTAAGGTTTCGCATAGACGGGTCGCCCGTGAGGGCCACAGCAGCCAAGCCAAGAGTAGTCGCAAAAGAAAAAGGGATAGCAAACCTAAGTGCAAATCAGACGGTATAGGTACGAAATGATTTGGTGGACATACCAAGCAAGCCCACCAAGTAGATATGCTTTGACTGTGCTAGCCGGCTTGCTCGCAATTGCGCGCTGCCAATAGGCCTGGTCCTGAAAGACTGTTGCGAAATTGCCAACGACGTTGATCACACCAAAAATTAGCCCATTCTTAGACCGCATAGTGATGTAGGAGCCATGGGCATTGCCGGATACGGGACGCGACACGGCAGCAGCAGTCAGAAGTTCATGCATCTTCGCGGGGGAGCCAATCTTGGGGGAAGTGGCATATACAGTGAAGATGAAGGTGAGAATGATAGAAAACAAGACTGTCGTGTGTGTGCTGTGAAAGAATGATTAGAAAAGTCAGGCTTTGTAGCGGTTTCGTGATAAGCTTACTAATCACAGAGTAGCGTTGCTCGCATACCACCGACAACGACGTAGATTGCAACACCAAGTGGAATAAGGAAGCACGCGGCAATGGTGCTCATACCGGTTAAGGCTGTCACCGTTGCAGAGCCACCGAGGATAAGCATAGAAGAAACGATCACATTTGTTGCTAGTCTGAATCGAACACATCAGTGACGGTCGACCGAAGCCTCAGCACGGCAAACGGTACCGACCCAAAGAACATCAAGACGAGATGAGCCAGGCGTCCCCATCGGAGGTAGACGATCTCTAGCCAGGTGTGCGCGTAAGGGGCGTTGAGCTTGAGCTTGGCCGCGAGCTAAATAAACCTGTTGTTAGTCCTGTAAAGCAAGGACATGTGACTGCCGACCTGCGCAAAGAGGAGAATTTGAATAGTCGCGCCAGCACCGTACCACCAGGGACCAGAAATGCCGTACTTGTATGCCACAGCGCTGGATTGGAGCTTTGGGGAGTACGGTGTCAGTCTACTACAGAAGCCATATGCGGGGATGAAGAAGCATACAAGCGTGGCAGCCCAAGTCCAAGCGGATACGATACCAGAAGCAATAAGGCCGGGCTTAATGCTGCGGGACGCACTGCTGAATTCCTCCGTATTTCTGGGAGAATAGGCTGTGTATCGCGCCTGGATTGCAGTCAAGCATATCATAAAGGCACTGAAGAATAGACCAATGCCTGGTCGTGCATTGATTTACTGTCAAGAAAAAAACACATATCCGACAGACGTACCAACGACTGGTCATCGTCAATACTATCGATAAGCACCTGTACGTGGAAATACGATTAGGACATACCGACGCCATACCCTGCACCCTGAGGTAAGACTGGATGATTGGCAGAAGACATAAGATGACTCTCAGGAAATGGATAGTCGTATCGCGCCCTTTTCAAGTCAGGGGACGAAGGGGGGCAAAGAAGAGCGAGAAGATAAAAGTTGACGGCAATTTATCTCATCGGGTCTACTCCGAGGAGCCAATGGGTGGGAGAGAGCACTTTGTCGAGAATCCTTATCGCAAGCAAGTAAAGGGAATTGCCAAGGAAAACCGACAGCCATGATCTGATCGAGTAAATTGAGGCTTATCTCTAGCACGATGGCACTAGCGACGCCATCGAGGTACCAATAAAGATGTAAACGGTTAGACCATCAGGTACTATGAGAAAATGTGGCCAGATAACGACGAAGGTTGGAGTAGGTACTGGAGGGCATTCATTACGTTATCGGCGTAACTTTGGTCGTGTGCTTGTTCCCATCATGTCGACACTCGGCAAACGAAAGGACAGAGATACGTCCGATTTTCATGGGTTAGTGGCCCTATATTTCTCCCTTCCCGTCGTCTGAGTCTCTCCGAGGTCTACCCTATTCGTGTCTAATCTTCCCTATACTGCGACATCGACCGACTTAAGCACCCTTTTCTCTGACATTGCCCCAGTGCGCTCTGCCTTTGTAGTACTCGAACATGGAACGGGCACGTCAAAGGGCGTCGGTTACGTGTCTTTTTCCATCCCTGAAGACGCCAAGGTGGCTTTCAGTACTTGTTCCACGGACGGAATCACTCTTGACGGGCGTAAGCTACGCGTAGAATGGGCAGCGAACAAGGTATGCTTGCCTGCTTCTTCCTCTCAAAGAATTGTTGTCGAATATTAATCCTAGCCTAGCCGGGTAGAGAGAGGAATGAAAGCCACTACCTCCTCTGGATCCCCAACAGCCAAAACAATTCCGCGATCCAAGGCTCACGTACCTAATCCTTCGCGGGATCCCCTTGCCATTCGCACAGTTGTCGTCACTGGCCTTCCTCTAGTAGATTCAAAAATTCTCTGGAAGAAATTTCGCAAATATGAAGGTGCTGAAGAGGTACAGTGGCCCATAAAGCGTGACGATGGTGTAGAGGACGCGTCAACGGGTTCGTCTGCTCATCCTTTTGCCTGGATACTATTTCTTACCGCGTCACAGCGCACGTTCTATTTTCCTCTCCTACTACTGCTCAAGATACAGTAAAGAAACTGCATGCTCATGTCTTCAAAGGGTCGCTACTTTCCGTGACGCTGAAAAAACGCCTCGAAAGCGTGGCAAAACAATCTCAGGCATCTACGCCGACGCCGAGTCGTGCAAACCGTCTCATTGTGCGCAACCTTCCATTCGATGTCACTGAGCAGGATTTGCGGGCCGTGTTCCTCCCTTATGGGTCAATATATTCCATCCATATGCCGCAAAATTCAGATGATCACGTCAAAGTTGAAGATGGTCAGTCGTCTTCATCTCCACATGGCAAGGGTTTCGCATTCGTATGGATGTGGAATAAGAAAGAAGCAGAAACGGCACTAAATGCATGCAACGGGATGCATGTGCGTGCCGGTCTTGCCACCGATCTTATCAAGGACAAGCAAAAAAAGAAAAAGGCCCGGAGGGAGGAAAAGAAGGAAGCCGAAGCAAAGAAACCTGTCGAGGATCCTGGGAGAATAATCGCAGTCGATTGGGCGCTGAGTAAAACCAAGTGGGAGGAAGAAAAGAAACAATTGGATGAAGAGATGGCGTCAGGATCCTCGAGCGAGAAGGACGGCAGTGAAGACATGGGGGGCTCGCAAAGCGCCGCTGGTGAAGTAGTCGAACAAGACGATGGAGAAGAATCTTCGGTTGCCGCTGATAACAAGGAAGAAAGCGAGGACGTCAGCGACAATGAAAAGGCGAAGCCGAGTCTGCCACAGCCAGAAGCAGGAACAACTCTTTTCATCAGGAACATCCCATACCTCGCCACAGACGACGAGCTACGAGTGCTGTAAGCTGTTACTTTCTCATACGATGGGGTCACGCGCTCACATTGTCTGTGTTTATCGCCTCCTAGATTTCGTAAATTTGGGCCCTTACGTTATGCTCGTATAACGATAGACGCTGCTACTGGTCGATCACGCGGCACAGGTTTCGTCTGCTTTTGGAATCGTGCCGACGCAGATACTGCGGCAGATCAGAGCAATATCATACGCACTAACATGACTGGAGCTACCGAGGCGCCACTGGTTCGTCCATGCTGCAACTTTGCTGACCATCACGACCTGATAATCTGCTGTTCGCAGTTAAAAAAGAACCCTTTTGCCATGGCATCTATGCTGACACCTGATCCATCTGCAGCCTCTGCGCAGAGCCTTGTGTTACACGGGCGCACATTAGACGTTGTCCATGCTGTTACACGTGAAGAGGCAGGAAAACTCAAGGAGACGGCTGAGAAAGCGCGCGAGAAGGCGGATAAACGCAACTTGTATCTGCTTCGTGAGGGTGGTGAGCCTAAACTATTTTTTTTACTTTTGCCACCGGGACTTGATTTTTCCCTCAGTGATCCTGCCAAGCTCCCCTGCCGCAGAAACGCTCTCGCCCACAGAAGTTCAGAAACGCGCAGACTCATACAATGCTCGACGGACACTGTTGAAATCAAACCCGTCTTTATACGTCTCCAAGACACGCCTGAGCATTCGACAAATTCCAACATTTGTGACAGAACGCATGCTGAAACGCCTCACCACCCACGCGATTCAGGCTTTCGAAGAGGAGGTGATTGCGGGCAGCCGCAAGGGTCTTAGTGAGGAAGAATTGGCTCCAGAAGAAACGCCTGATGAAGACAAGATTCGAGTTAAAGGGAAACTGACTCCGCGCGTGCGCCAAGCGAAGATTGTGCGCCAGGCAGATCGGGTCGATCCACTGACGGGCAAGGGTCGCAGCAAAGGATACGGATTTCTGGAGCTGCGTGAACATGCAGACGCGCTTCGCGTCTTGCGGTGGGCAAACAATAACCCCGAGGTCCCTCCGCTTTTCGCGGCATGGTGGTCGGCGGAGCTGGCGGAAGAGAAGAAACATGCCGATTTGGCGCAAGCGAACAAGATAACGGAGGCGGAGAATCGTGTGACGAGTAGTAAACAACAGCCGACAAAGGGCACGCTGATCGTTGAATTTTCGATCGAGAATGCACAAGTCGTACAGCGGCGCGCGGCGCGCCAGAAGGCCGTAAGTTTTAGGTCATATATCTCTCTATCGGGTGCTCATTACATTTAGGACGACCCTGGTGGAAAGAGGAAATCGTCACCATCAGAGGGTAATGATGGTCGGCCCACGAAGAAAAGGCGGAACAACTCTGCTGAAAGTGTGCCTGTTAAAGCAAAACCTACTTCACGATTGCGACGAGAGGCCGGGAAGGAAGGAGGAAAAGGGGTTAAGAGGAGCGGAAGGGTGTCAGGAAGCAGTAGAGGGGGGACGTTGGAGAGAAAAAGGAGCCGCCTGTAGGTGTCAGAGGTTGGCAGACGGACACGGATAGCGGTGTAATGGTGTTCGTTGGAACAATACATCACTTGATGCGTGCTGAGATTAAAATCCTGAATTCCCTTCAAACACACGTCGCTCAGCTACGCTTCCTTGCTACGTTTATATACATTTGCGGACCACGCTCTACCCCAACTCTGCCAAGTACTTCTATGCGTCGTGGTCCTCCGCTTTACAACAGGCTTCTCCGTTAGTTGAAGGCTTTTTGTCGAAAGGGTTGTCGAAAGTGTGGTCATCGGGGGTAGGTCTAGCCGCTACAGTAGGGAAAAAATAAATTATCACGTTGCAGAAACGAGCTCCATCAACCTGTGATGCTTATGAGCTTCGACAAACCATGGGTGATCTTTTAGCGCCTGCAAAGATGTCACGGATAGTTCCTCGTTGCTTGATGTAATCCCCTTTGGGCTCGATCGCACTCGCAATCTTGTGAGCACTATGCGTTCCAGGCTGGGGTTCTCGCTAATCGCGAGCAAAGAGGGATTCCATGTAGGAGGGAGGGCCGTGTGCACCAAGCGCAGCGAAGGCGAACGGGAAAGTGCCACGGCGAGGAGAGAGGGCTGTCCTTGCGTCACGGGAGATAACAGTCCGCGAGGACGGATGACTACAGTCTCCTATAATTTTTTTTAGTCGTATCGAGAGAGAGTCACCCGACGAAAGGAACATACCAAGTTTGGCCAACACTCAACGGCCTGGGCGAGGGTGTTCGCGACGGCCAGCTCACAGTCACGTCGCAGGTACGACGAGTTTCCCTGACGTACAACCAACCGACGGATGGACACGGCAGCAAAAGCATTCTCTGCGAAACCTCCTTTACGATAGGGTATCATCCAGGAGTTATCGAGAAAGAAATCGACGGTATTCAGAGATCCCTTGGCCAGGCCGATGGCACGAAGTACGAGGAGGAATCGACTTGTCTTGGTTAAAGGTGAAGAATAGACGTTGCGTACATGACGAACGAATGTCGGATATTCGAGGAGCGTGCGTTGAATGAGTTCAGTCGGGAAGAGGTGCACGGTATGATATAAGATGGGAAAACCGATGCGGTGGAGAGTGCGACAAGAGAGAAGGGGTAACAACCTTGGTGGAGAGAGAACATACTCCAGGATAATTTCAAGTATTTCCTCGGGCAGATCTACCAACCGCACCATGGTAGAGACCGTGACCGAACACCGCTAGGCAACCCTCCACGTACAGGAATGTGAAATTCTGGTTGCTTCTACCTCAGATCCACTCTCCTCACCTATTGTTATAGTGACGCCTCAGTTATAGTTTGAATTTTTGATTTTCAGGAAGCACGAAAACTACAAGAAACACCAAAACACCCCAAACGAACCTATCATCCGACGACCCAAGCACTTACAGTATCCTTGTGTATGCAGGGCACCCATGTCCCCTACTAGTAATGTTCTGGACAAGAGTATATCATTATGTCGAAATAGAGCTAGTTCTAGGCTAAACCACGCATCTTTCCGACGAGATTTTTTTTTTTATCGTGGGATTTAAGTTTCTCGCCGTGTTTTGAGATTTTGAAGTCGTGAACTCGAAAATAAAACTACACTTTGATGACATGCCTTGTTATAATAATGCCAGTTTGAACGACACTCCTTCTGTTGGGGATCAATCTCAACCATCAGATTGAAAGTTCTTGACTCGGATTCCGAGGATAGGTTTGCGAACTGAAATTCACTAGTTATTATGATCTCACGAGACAAGAACTACCAATAAAGGTCATACAACGCAAAATTGCATCGCACCACTCATCCATATAATGCAGAATCTGGTATATAGGATATTACTGGTATCTCACGCAAGCTACGAGGGGAATATTAGGATAATGGAGCATTTTGCAATCGACAACCCAGGTGAGATGAGGCCGTGATTATGGTCATCTACATGAGCATTACAGGGAAATGGGCCCACTGCCTAGAGTGTCCAACACATAAACGAATAATTCTGCTTGGAGAACGGTCTGAAGCTTGTCGACAATTGCGTTCGCGAAAACAACACCGGTGA
This sequence comes from Lactifluus pinguis, assembly GCA_003313945.1. NCBI lineage: Eukaryota > Fungi > Basidiomycota > Agaricomycetes > Russulales > Russulaceae > Lactifluus > Lactifluus pinguis. The sequence continues at coordinate 11,745 of QLPA01002526.1, read as the reverse complement.
TCTTGCAAACAGCTTGCAGTAGGCAGCCGATAGTTTCGCTGAATGAAAAAAGTCACTATCTACCCATGCGAAGAATCCCGTGACACTTACATCACGATGGGTAGGATTTTCAGGAGTTCAGAGACGTCCGCTACCAGTCCGAGAACTACTTTCAGGGCCTCGAACACCACATTCAGAATTGGGCAGAGGAGATCGAGAACAGCGTCCACGGTAAGCACCACACCACCCGTACCAATCAGCACGTCGTCTATAGGCTTAATGGCCAGCTCTTGAATGGCTATGACGGCATCTTTCAGGACGACGTCCAGATTTTTTATGATTGGGCTGATAACGGAGATCGTAGCGTTGGTTTGGGTGAGGGAGTCTGTCTTGAGATTAGCAGAGCGCATTTGCCACTAGAAGAGATTCCCATACGCAGAGGCTGGACCGCGGTATTAACTCGCACGCGTAGGTCAACAAGTACTCCTTCGAGGGTTGTAGGGGTCAATTCGGGAGGGGTTGGGGTCGAAGCGCGAGCACTATGGCTGTGCCCGGCATCCCGTTGGTTAAGGGGGGCTGCCTGCGAGAGCGCACCGAAAGCAGCTGCGGCAAGGGTAACGATTTTGGAAAACGAAAGCATGTTTCAGAGAGTGTGGAGGTAAAAAATGAGTGTGAGGGTTAACGTGAGTGCAGAAAGAGGAGAGAAAAAAGGTCCAAAAACCTGACGTCCTCAAACCCAGTCTGAGGAATTTTATATTGGGTGCAGGTGCTGACCAAGAGCATACACGTGAAGTCGATACATTTCTGTGGGTTGAATTTTGAACATTGTAATGGATGAGAACGCATTGGTACACGGAAGATCAAGATTAGCACATGGCGGGTGAGCTGCAGTCATCCTATTCGATCGGTTCGCTAAGTGTTCGATAGCGGGTGAACCGCAAAACGGAAGGGATCTCCTGATGCTTGTTTAGCCTGGTTAAGTCAAGCATGCTTGAACGCAGAAGGCTAGATTCCATCTAATTCAACGCTGACGTCGAGTGAGACAGCTAAGCAATAAACCACAATCGGCGGATCGAAAAAGATGAATATTCCGTGGGGCGAGTGATGCTGGGAAGCGTCGCGACTCGCGAGACCAGTCGGTGTTACCGATGCTGATAGTGAAGGGCCATAACCCCTCCATCTTGGGTCCCTGAAGAGAGATGTGCACAGTACGTTCACCAGCAAAACCAGTCGATCTGAAATTATTCCATGGCTCAGAAATGCAGCAGAATTGCCACCGTGCCGATGGTAAGACGGTCGTCACTGTGCGGCCCACGGTTAAACTGTTTGAGAGTATGGAGATCTGAGCCCGCTAAGACCCAATGCCGCGGTAGTGACCGTTGATAGCTTTTGTTCAAGACGCCGTGCGATGCCAGTGACCCCAAAAATGGGGGTAACGGCGAGACCGCGACGAGCCAAGTTCAACTTGAAACTGTAAGGAAGGGCGCCTGATACTGAGCAAATTGAGACGGAGCCGCCGCCAGAGCTCGTCGCGCACCGTGCCTCAACTCAACTGACTTACGTTCATTTTAAAAAATCATTTTTGCCGAAATGACACTGATACTATTGTCAGTAAAAAGCTCCACACTCCATCACAGAATTTGATCGCAAGAGAACCGAGAGAAGGAGAAGAAGAATGGTTGGCTTGTGTCAAGTCCTTACTACACGGTTCCGCGGCCTCACCCAAGTTTATCCCCAGCGCTTCTCGCCCCGTTTTCACTAGCACCCTCTACCAATTCTTGTTCCTGTTCCTGCTTTTACGCGTTCCACATGTTGTCATGTCCCAACAAAATATTTCACCCTACGGTAAGGAGATTTGCAAGGGCAACCATCTTCATCGCGCACGCGTGGTCGCCGCCGGCCGGCTGCCAACATCTGAGATTGGCTCGCCTGCTCGGCTGCGCACACATGATTTCACGCGTAACACTCAAAATCGAAGTTATTAGTCAAAGGAGTACTTACGCCGCCATCAATGGTTATATACATCATTCATCAAGCTTAACTCACCGGCCAACTATCAGAACTTCTCCATGTGATATATCGCCGGCTTCACACCCAAATCGCATACTCTTTGCCGCCTATGTTACAAGAGCCCGCTCGGCGCGGGGTCTCATCAGTATTTTTTTAGCATTTTAGTTCCGCTAGAACCGATGCAAACAGGGAATGCGGGAAATTTGGAACCTATGGTCAATTTCCCGGAGCCCTCTCTAAACGACGGATGAGAGAAACTTTAGAAGGCTAAGGGGAAAACTATACAGAATTAAAACCTCGTGATGTGCGGTACTCATCTAGCAGGTGGCGGGTTTTCAGGTTTCCAGAAGCCTGCGAAGATTTGCCACTCGAAACCCGGAAATTATTTTTCATCATGCTGGTTAAGGACTCGAAGTATATAAGACGGTGTATGAATTGCGTCCGAAATCGCAATATTAGCGGCTCCGTGCCGCTCGATGCTCTACAGTATGTATACCCTGCCCTCACAAATATACACAATCTCTCTAGGATTCTCAACCTCCTTCAGTAAAATATTGAGACACTTTCTTCAAAAGTCCACGCCCTTGTCCTCCCGGTGACTGTGTGGACACAATCCTCTCGGAAGCGGAGCCCACTGGTCCTCTACGCGCATCGTTCTCATCCGGATGGGTTTTGCGCTGTTTCCACAGTCCCCATACGCTCTCGCTGGAACTGCCCTTCTTTCCCACAGCACCAGCACGCAGAAACATTCTTGCAGCACCCAACATAGCCATCGCTGGCGTCGCTCCTCTCTCTGCCATCGCTGACGGTATATCTTCTTCCCCGTCATGGGTTGTGACCGTTGCAATGGAAGGAGATGGAGTTCCTAGTACTGAACCGGAGGGTAAAGGACCTGGTTCGGCGACTACGTGTGCGAACAACGATCCTTCGCTTCGTGCAACACGTATTAATCGCCAGCCAGCACTTTCGGCAAGTGATCTCAACTCAGGGAGCGTACGTTCTTGTCCGCCAAGTGTGACTTGCATCTACACACATTGTTAGCTCAGGAATTGATTTTCAACGGAGGGCTGACGGTCATATCCATCCAGTATGCATTCGCACTAGCTGCGCCAAGGTTGGCGAGAAGTGGCCAGCGCGCACCTCGCAACGCCTCCGCGCCACCCTCGACACTGAGTTCTGAAAACTTCGCACCAGTGCACGCGTAAGGCAAGAGGTGATCGCCGATGACAAGGTACGTTGGTTTCTTATCAGGCGCACCCTCATCGGCGGCTCGGCGAAGTTGAAGGAGGATGCGTCGGGCCAGGACATCTGGCCAATCGTGGCAGACCACACGCAGGAGAAACACAGCAGGTCTAGTAGCCTCATCATAGGCCGGCTGAGGTTTGAAGAAGTCGTGCACTGAAGTCCCTTGATTAGTGTATTGTTTGAAGTCTGTTCGCCCAAACTGACCTTGAAAGCGTACTCTGCCAGACTTGATCAAACTGGGGCTGTGAATATGCCATGCCTAAGTTCCAGCAGTCAACATAACGATAAGGGTCGGCAAGAAAATAGCCTTACGTCCTCACCGAGCCTACACACTGGTTCACGATCCTGTACAATAAAACGTAACTTGGGGAACCGCTCCGCAAGTCTCGAAGTTGTCGACCCGATTCCACCGCCAACATCTATGACAAGTGCACCTTCCATTAGCTCTGGGAATGGGAAGGCTTCGAAATCCGTTAGCGTCCAACCCCATTTGTTTGTTGATGAAACCGTTAGCATACCACAAAGCTCCGTTTCCGATGCACCCATCCATCCTTCGGTGCCGGCCATGGCCCTGGCAAATCTCGCAAGCCTGTTGCTGTTCTCTGGAGTCTCGAGCCATGTCCAGTATGGGAGGGTTGTAGCCTGTGACAAATTGAATGCTGTTGGTGCGAGGATTGGTCCAGTATCGGGGGTAGGTATGCGCTGGGGTGAGACAGGAAAGCTGAATGGGCGGTCGTCAGTCGAACCAGATAATTTGGACCGAGATAGTAGCCGACGGATGACGGGCTGTGCACGGGCAAGAGGTGATCTTGACACGCCTTGTGTGGATGGAGACACTGGCCCAGAAGAGAGGGAGATCGGGGGGAGGAGTGTGGGCGCAGCCATAGCCGTAGCTGAGCTAGGCGGCTCTATGCCACTGCCAGTGCTGCGAGACAATGGATCTGTCAATGGAACACGCTTCAAGCTCGTGTCAGGACAAGGTAAGAGAGCGTCTGTAAAATATGCAGATGCTTTGAAAAGTTCATCGGTACTGCGAATGTATCAGCAAATGAATGACAGAACTAGTGAGTGAGTGGGAAGCGTACTTGAGAGCTACAAAGGCTGCGACACCGCCACATTCGGTGTCATATTTCCTTCCGGGGCTAGAACAAGAGCACATCAACACCCGTTACAGAATATACAGGAGTACGGATGACCCACGCTGACCGGCATTCTGTGAATGATCGTCCAGAGTCTAAGAGAGCAGAGACACGATTAAGTGCGAAAATGTCTGGTTCGCATTCCCGTATGATATGGTGTGTGGCAAGGAGCCGTAATATATGACCTAAACGATCAAAAAAGAGACAAATGGGGATGCGGACTCGCGAGGACATACTAATTTTTACAGAGTCTACGCCGACGCTGGCGGATATTTCTATAACAGATAAACCAGAGGGGCCAGCAGCGCTGAGGAGCTCTGGGATGTGGGATGCCTCAAAGAAGCGCAGGCAGGACGGGAGGTGATACTTGGGGAAAGAAAATCCATTGAGCAGGGGGAAACGGATGAATAAATGGGGCGCACGATCATGCTAGCATCACATATTGTAAGGAAAGGCGGACGGACGACGACGGTGAGTTGTGAAGCCGCAGAGACGATGCGAGAGATGGCATTTGCAACATCCGGACGCGAAGTGAGCAGCTCTGCGGGAGATGAAGGGTCTCCAGGGAGGTTGAGGTCGGGAAAGTCGATAAAGGTATCATCATTCGAGGGAGGGAGGGTAGTGCTAGATGAATGGGATTGAGAATAATGCGAGGCAGAAGAGAGAGAGTGGTTGGAATGAGAAAGGAGAGGGGGGGTAGGCGATGAGAGTGATGAAGAAGAAGAAGAGGGAGAAAGATTGGGAGAATGTTGAGATTTATAGGCGGCATATATCTCGTCGAGAGCATCACCGATAATGCCCTGCAAAGCGCGTAGTGTCGTGAAGGTCATCTTGGCCTTTGGGGAAAGGTGATGATGTTGAGTTTAAAGAACATTTTTTGTGGGTGGAATACTTGACACATGAATTCCGATCGAACCTCTTCTGAATCTGAGTTTCGAGTAAATCCGATGGCAGTCACTAAAAAAGTCTCATACATGAACTTTTATAGTATAATTGTGCCACACGACTTGATACACTTAGCTCAACAATATTAATATAATAATCAATTGGTCTGCGATTCTGATACAGCGTCCACCGTCTGGGATAGCGCAACAAACGCGTCCAATAATGCGGGCACGATGAAGGGCTCCCGGCACTCCATCTGAACGTCTTGCAAAATTTGAGCGTAGCGCGCATGCTCCTTGGCAAGAGTAGCCTCAGCTTTCAAGCGTGCCTCGATCTCTCTGTCTGCTGTATCTTGCAACATTTGTATGTAGTTTGACAACATCGGCATGTATGCTGTTCCAGCTAGTGAATATAAATAAGAATTGCAGATGAATCAGACGCACGAGCGAGGTCTTCGACTTGGGCCGGAAGAGAGAGGCCAACCCTATGGAACACGGCCAGTAGCGCAATCTCGAGCTCGGTGGGTGGTCGACGCGAGTTGCTGGCCCCGAATCGGATAGTATTAGGCGAAATATCAACCAAGCCATGCTTTACCACCGCAGGCAATATTTCACTGGGTATTTCGCGCATATTTGGCTGAAGCACGAACCTTCATGTGTATGTAAGGATCAGTCGAGTAGGAAACAGAACGAGTGGATATGCGTACACCATCAGACGGATGCTACGTGCAAAATGAGCAAATGATGAGCTCATTTGAGAATGTGAGCAGCAAAACAGCATTACATTGATCTCTCTTTCAGACGTGACGGCATCACTTCCCTACACCGGTTAACGACGCCCATCATCGTGAACTGGTCCACAAACATGGAGAGTCAGGGATATTCAAGTCATACGGGTAGACAACACAAGCTCTTACATTTCCTGACTCTACATCCCAGTACATGTCGATAACGTCTGTGTTATTGCTAGTAGGTTTCACGATGTTCGATTGTTTGGGATGTGGTAGACGGAGGTCAGAGAGGATAACTCTAAGCCAAGGAGCAAGCGAGGAAATATGGGCTTGACTAGTGTTTGACACTCTGAGTCCATCCTGCCCACCGAATTGTATGCGCAGGGCGAGTGTGATAGTCTTCATGCCAACGGCATCACCTGGCCGTCAGTCAGATTGGTTGACAAACTCACGGTTCTTCGTGTTTGTTGACTTACGCTGATTACGTAAAAAGGGGCGCCTTAAAATAAGCACGAATTCAGCTTGATACAAAATTTTGCAGCATTCAAGTTGTACAAAATCGAACAGTGTTACATCCACTAATCGTACCCAATTTAATAGCCAACATTGATCAGGTAATCGGCAAGGCTCTCGACTACTGGAGTAGCCTCGCCTGCTTGGACCGGCCCTGTGTATTCAGCCACGAGGACTGCCTGCTTTGTCTTTACTAGAATCGCACCATCACCCTGAGCGTGTGAGTGAGAAACTAGATAAAGAATCAAACAGGTGAGTCCAAAGCGTACCCCTTTCTTCACATAGATACTGCGATTGTTCGCTTGAAGAGTGAAGAACTTCTGACCAGCAATCCGAACTCCCTTCGCTTGAGTTTCTTCCAGGTTTTGGAAAGAGGATATAATGCCCTTCTGCTCCTCCGGTGAGAGCTACAGAGGTATGGTAGATTGGCGTCAAGAGGATAGACAGTTACTGTACGCACAGCGTAACTTGAGGAGGCGGCCCAGATACCGCCCTGTAGGCCGATTATAGCAGCTCTACTGATTTTGCCGGTACCCAAGAGATTAGCGTCGACGTAAGCTACCAGCCGCTTGAAATCAAAAAATTGAAAAGCTGGCACGAAATGGATTAAGCATACTCTGCCAAGACATGGTGGAAGAAACAAGGTAGGGGTTGAAGGGAAAGTTAGAGACGTAAATGTGAGAACGACTCGGGGGAGGAGGCGAGATTTGACCTAAACCGGAGATTAGTATCCGATATGGTAACAAACCGGTGGGATGGCCGCTCCGATACAGGAACCCTTGGCCCTCCTATCATAGGGTCACGTGTCGCGCATGGCAAGCTATCTTGAACAACTTGACTACCTCGCTAGAGAAATCTCGGACAACTTCCCAGGAAGTGACCCTTTAATATCCCAATTAATCACGCTCATCACTACATATTCCGCTACATTTACATACATTCATGACCCTTGCACGTCCCGTGTCACCGCGTCGCTCGTCAACACCCTCATCTCCTCCTTGTCCGCTATTGATGCAGAGTCCTTTGTCCCAGGAGATGACATGGTGCCTATCATCGCATCTGCACAGGTTAACGCCGTCGCGTGTTTCACCGCGCGTCTTTTTTACGACACAACCTTTAATCGCCTCGCCAAGTGGCGTCCTCGTTGGGAAGACGGGTGCGAGAGCTGGCCCGGAGGAACTGTCAGCGGTGTACGTTACAATGACAGCCTCGACGGGTTCATGCATGGTCTGCGTGCCCTGCAGACACAGCTGAGCGGTGATGAAATGGAAATGCCATCCCCTCACAAAGGTAAGGCAAGGGCTCGACTGCAGAATGTTGCCGAGGCTGTAAAGATGGTCCTGGTCGTCGACCGTGCAGAGAGGTTAAAGGACTCACTACCTGAGCTGCTGGTCCCTCTCACTAGATTGGCTGAGTTAGTAAGTCCCCTTCAATCGGCTTGGCTGCTAATTAAACCTAGTTCAGTCAAGAGTAGATATACAGACGATATTCATCTCTCAGTCTCCTTGGGAAGACATCAAGCCTCCCATGGGTGCAGCCGTTGATCCCTTCCATTTACCTGTGCGTCCGCCTTCTCAACAAGGTACGCATTCAACCTCCTCCTTTCGTTTCGCCCAACGGGCTGTGCCACAGATACGCTTCGGATTCTAACCTCGCGTTTTCCCGCGGATGGCGATCTCGCGGCCACACCACATGCCTACCATCCCGCTCTTGCGCAACTCTACGCACAGTACGCCAGCGCGCTCTATAGCGCCTGCTCACCCTTCACCCGTGACCCACATGAGCTTACTTATGTTGCCGCTGCTCAGTGGCCGAGCTTCGTTGCACCGGTCCTCGAAGCTCAGAAGGGTGCTGTTGAATTTCATCCCATCCCAGAGGACGTGCGCTTGCGTCTCTTACGAGTCTTTCTACCCACTTTTACTGCTGCACTTGAAGCGCTGCTTCCTCGGCGGACACATGCCAGCGCGTGGAGTCGGATTCCTGATGTGATCGAAGGCGCCGGAGCCGATGAACGGAATGCTGAGATGGTTACCATCCACTCTCTAACAACTCTACAAAAATATATACTACTAGCGGCCTTCCTCGCTTCTTCGAATCCACCTAGAACTGATACGCGCATTTTCGCAAGAAGCCGCGAGACACATTTCAAGCGTCGACGTGGCGGCGGCATGCGCAAGGCGCCGCAACGGAGTACTAGCGCTCCCGCAAAAGTCAGTCCATTCTTGTTCTGTCATGCATGAGCTGAACTCCAGTGGCTTATCAGGTATCTCAGCGCTTCGCCGGTCCAGGGGCGTTTCCCGTTGATCGCCTCAGCGCCATCCTCGCCTCTCTACTTGAAGAGCACGATCTAGAATTGCGAGCTATCGGCCCTGAGTTCACCCAACCCGGTGAATACACCGAAATGGAAATAGGGCGTGTACACACTTCCGGTGCGGTATGTGTGCCCGTACATATGATGTTTCATGTGCTGGGGCGCTTATCTGTCATTACCAGATTGCAGAACTTGCTGCCGCTAAACTATTACTGCGAGCGTCTCCACCAGACCGCCTTGATGGGCCACCCATGTATAAGTGCGGAATCTCGTTTGACATGGCACTTGCACTCGGGCGGGATATGCGCGTCCCGATGCTCGACCTTATTTGGGAGGCAGGTTAGGGTATTTGTATGCGGAGTCTAATTTGGAGACAGAACGTCCATATGGTGTTTGACGTACTGTACTTCACATCTTCACATAGCATACCGGCCCGACTCTTCATTCCTTCCATTTGCCAAGGAAGTTTCCCAGTAGAAAAGTTCGTCGTTAGCCTCATGGTGAATTCCAAAACCACGATACTACTTCTACGTGTATGCTGCTTTCGGTTCCCGTCTCGCACCTTTCTTGCACACAGGACACAGTCTTGTGCTCTAACGAGGTTGGATATGGTAGATCATCGTTCCTACTATTGCCTGAAATTTCTTCAATGCTGAACAATGACGCCAACAATGTTCGCTGAAGGCCCATTGGCAAGGTAACTCTGGCCCTGCGTGCAACTGTCGCCCTCGTTGATATACGTATACGGTGCATAAGATGGAATGGACTGTTTTGCCGTAAAATATAAGTCCAGGGTCAACCCATGTGGGCGAGCACCCCTGGGTCCGGGGAACATGAAGCCGGTGCGAGAATAATTAATTAATTAATATATTGTAAGCGACATACGACAGATAACTGCAGCAAAGTCTGATCTCCAGCACCACATCATACCACCCGCCGGCCATATCGTTCGGGGAGGTTCGCCTACAGTCCTATGTTTGACCTCGCGGCTTCTAACTGATTAACTACGTTGTGTTCCTTACTTCGTTTGCGTAAATCGAATGCCCTGTTTATGCCTACCAACAGGAACGGTCACTCGGGATCGTCAAGCCAGTTTACGTTGAAGGCTAGCTTCGATATGCTCACCCCGTCTGAAATTCGCCACGAAGAATGCGTAGGGATGGACTGACGGACTCCAGTCACCAATCACGAACCGGACGACACATGGCGCGCATACAGTGGGTTAGTTTCTAAAACGAAAGGGACGGTTGCAATAGTGGTGACAGAGACTCGTCCCTGTATTTCCAAGGTTGAAAACCGGTCGCGATGCAAACCCATAGGGGCCGTGTCCCGAAAAGGAAGGAAGCACCGGCCGTGTGATGAATAGCAAAGAAGAAGCGATCATCCTTTTTCAACAGAGTTGCAGGAGCGTGTCATGTGAGTGCAAAGTGCGGTATTATCGAAGATGTTCTCCCGTACATACCCGTAATACATAAATACATACCTATTCATTACCCGCCTCTCCTTTAACTTTCCCCGTCCCCCATGTCCAACGCCCCCGTGGCCCCCCTCAAGAAACAGCGGCTCATTTCTCTTGTCCTTTGCTTGGTTTGGTGTATCATCGGCGGCTCCGTCGGTCTGAATGCCCTGATAAAGTTTGTGTCTTATCCTTCTTTCGTTCCTCCACTCCACTTAATATCATACCTCTATCTAGGTCCAACCAGGCACAGACAGATGTTCGAGGAGAGGTTCCCTCTGGCGTGACAGTTCATTTTGACATCGGCGGTAGTTCTGCTACTCTCATTTCTTCCCTACGCTTGTCTAACCTTTTGCCCGCACAGATATATATGTGACAGGTGTCATCGCCACAACCGTTTGCGCGACTATTGCCCTCCTCGCAGCAATTTTCATTCTAGTCACGGTAGTTTGGCCAGAGTCTGCCACTGGCTCGCTGAAGACCCAAGGGGCAATTTTCAACTTCTTCAACATGACCCTTCTTAGTAACCAGATCGTCTATACGACTTTCTTGGCGAACCACCGAGCCAAAATCACCGCCTTTCTTGATGGGGTAGAACTACCTCCACAAGCCGTCCAAGCATTCATCACTGCGATGGGTCAGTCAGACAGATACAGCAAACAACATCCTGGTAAGTCATGCAGTTCAACTGTCTTCGGAGCTGTGAGAACGAAGATGCTGACTTTCTTCCAGCTGTCCTTCTTGCCATCTTCCCTTGGATTTCAGTGCTCGTCACTTCCGTCTTGGTAGTTGTCCTCTTCATGGCTGCTCGAAGACGTGACAGGCTGCCTGCGGCTTTCAGAATGTCGACTCCGGAGAAAAGGCTTGGCTATGAAATATAACGCACTCGCCTTTTCCTACTGCCCGGTTTCATTTCGTAATCCCAGCCTCTGTGGACAGCTGATGGTCCTTCACAACTGTATTGTATGCTAGCCCTGAGCTCCACTACCCACTTTCTCATACGAAGAGTACCTTAATTGCTCTCTCGTCCTTGATGACATTGTAAGTGCCCTATGGCTTTAGTGTACTTTACGATATATGGCAGAGATTGTCTGCTAGTTGGGCAATCACCATGTGTTACTCCCCTTCGAGCATCGGTTGTATTTAGCGAGTACCATTTCTGGGCGGCCATCCCCTGAGGGCTACTTGGCCGTGATGCGACTTGTTTGGCACAAAGACCTCTTTTTTTTTGAAGCGGAGCCGTCACCCAGTTTGCATTGTAAGTCTGGGTCATTCACAAATATAAACAATCGCTCTCGCCATCGTGGGTAATCAAATGCTCCAAAACTACTTCTGCGGGGGTTATCTTGCGATCACCTTGTGATTCTTCAATCCATGAGTGAGTCCCCATGGGTTGGGTTCATCAAATCGCTAAGATCCGCGGTACATGGTTTACGAATAGAATAAATATGTGGGGATTGTGCTGAGTTGTTCAACT
>QLPA01002522.1:0-30604 GCA_003313945.1 Lactifluus pinguis | reverse complement strand
AGGAAATCTCCTCGAGTTGAAGTCTGCTCAGTGGCTCAAGTACTCAGAATGGAAAAAGAAATACGGTCAGTCCCTCCCTTGTATCAGTGACCTCTAGATCACACTTCTGAAACCTACCGAACCAGGCGATCTTATCTACCTCAACGTAGCTGGCCAGCCAATGGTCGTCATAAACTCTCAAAAAATTGCCGCAGACCTGCTAGATAGACGTGCGGCAATATATTCGGATAGGCCTCCTCTTATTGTCGCATCCGAGATCATGTGTGGCGGTCTCCTCTTCTCATTATCCCGCTATGGCGATGTGTAAGTGTTTCCTACCATCCGAATCAACTCATAAGCTAAAGTGAAAGAAAAATAAGTTGGCGGCGAATGCGCAAGGCTTCGAATGAATGGTTTTCGAAGGAATCCGTCAAACAGTTCCACGAGACACAGATGACTGAGGCCGTCATTCTTGTCTCTGACTCGCTCGCTAACCCGGCTCGACTGGAGCAGAATTTTTGCCGATCTTCAGCGTCAACGATTCTATCTGTGATTTATGGCCAGCCACCAATCAAATCAGAAGATAACAGTATCGTTGACTTGATCAACGATTTCCTTCACCGACTTACTCGCGCTGCATATCCAGGAGCCTACTTAGTCGAAGTTTTCCCCTGGATGCGATATATTCCTAGCAAGTAAGTATCGCCAATTCATTGCATCGAAGTCTATCTCAGACTGATATAACTTATAAATCAGGCTGGCGAAGTGGAAGCGAAATGCCGAGATCGGACACAAGAAAGACTCGGAAATGTTGGAAGGCCTTATTGAGCCTGCAAAGATCAACGTTGTATGAATGTTCCCCTCGTATGGGTTATGCATCCTTATTTCCCACAGGCAAAAGGAAATGACGATGAAAGTCTAAGCGCGCAATTGATCCGTAATGCCGAGAAGAATAAACTATCATTTAAAGAATGCTCGTGGCTTGCGGGTACCATGTAGTAAGTGTTATCATATGGTCGTAGGCGGAAATGAACGCCCTACATGTCAGTGCTGCCGGTGCCGACAGTACTTCGACATTGATGTCTTGGTGGACAGTCGCAATGATGGGATACCCTGAGACCCAGGCTCGCGCACAAGCAGAACTCGACGACGTTGTCGGACGTGATCGCCTTCCAACCTTTGCAGATTATCCCCACTTGCCTTATATTCGTGCTATGGTCAAGGAGACCTTGCGCTGGTCCTCAATCGGTCCTCTGGGCGTGCCCCATCGATCCACTGAGGATGACTGGTACGAAGGCATGTTCATTCCGAAAGGTACCATCTGTGTTCCGAATGTATGGCATATGAACCGCGACCCAGAGGTATATGGCCAGGATGCGGCGCAATTCAACCCGGCTCGATATCTTGATGCCAATGGAGATGTTGTTCCTGGGCCGTCTGACACAAAGGAGGAAGGCCATTATACTTATGGATTTGGGCGTAGGATATGCCTCGGTCGTCATGTGGCAAATAACTCGACGTTCATCGATATTGCGGTGATGTTGTGGGCAAGCAAGATCTCGCGGAAGAAAGATGAGTCTGGCCGGTTGCTTCCATTAGATGTGGGCAAGTTCGTCGAACAAGGACTTCTATTGTAAGTATTGTAATTGTAACCGCCTGTTGATAAGTGGGATGCTGACATGGGCGACTGATATAGATGCCCGGCTCCCTTCAAATGCGAGATAACGCCTCGTTTCCCGGAGGCTCCTGCTCTCCTGGCACGAGAACGGGAGCTGCGCGAGTCGTGACCACAGATACTGTAAGGTCAACGTTCGCGCAGTCCTTGGAATCATCTGCCTTTTCTTCCTTCCGCCTTTTTCCTTCTACTCGTTTCACTGTTATCGTTGGTAGAACCCTAGACTGCCGGTGCTCCACCAAACAGTGCATTCTACCCTGCCTTGTATTCCGCAATGTCGTCTCGGCCACGACCACCTTCAACTCCTCGGTCCAGTTGTGGTGTTGTGGTACACTTCTTTGTACCGGTTTCGCTTCTCCTCACAGCTCCAATACACGGTTACTTGTTTTGCTTTCCTTATAACCCTATTTCACGTCTTCTGCTGCAACATTGTCCTCTTGTCTCCCCTGATCTCAATCCGTTTTTCATGTCTCATACTGTGTACTACTTCAGTTTGTGACTTGGTTCTTTCCTCTGTTCCGAGAGAATGCGACGCAGAGGGCGGGCTTTTTGCAATGTGCCATGCAAACAAAAGAAATTTTAAAGCCACTTCGAGTGGCAGAACTCCGACGTCTCGTTAGAAGCGCTCTTCGGACGAAGAGCGCCAGATGGAATGGGGGATACAGAGAAGCGGGGCAAGGAAGAGAAGAGGGGTGCGGGTGGCTGAGCATGTAACTAGACCGCTGACGTAATGGTTGAACGCGTACCTATGGAACACTGCGGCAAACCGGTATGGCGACCTCGAGGCTGGCATTGTTATTCACGAGTTGTCTCATGGTCTTAGTATCCGCCTGACCGGTGGTCCTGCGAATTCTGGGTGTCTTGGCTGGGGCGAAAGTGGCGGAATGGGCGAGAATTGGGGAGGTGAGTATCACCTTGCACGAGTTGAAGTAGTATTGACAGACAACTCCACCCCCTACGTAGATTTCCTGGCTACCGTCATTCGCAGCAACGCCCTTTACTCTGACTATCCAATGGGTTCCTGGGCCGCCAATCAAGATAAGGGGATCCGGAAGTACCCTTACTCCCTTGTGCGATGCATTCCTGTACTCTTCCACCGAATTTGGTTTTTTGACCACCTTTATAGAATGAAAGCATCAATCCTTCCACGTACAAGACACTCGATAATCCTGGGTATTGGGGGGTCACGCTATTGGAGAAGTCTGGGCACAGATACTTTGGATCGTTTCTCAGCGACTGATCGCCAAGCACGGTTTCATCGACTCCCTTTTCCCACCACCACCCCTCGAGGACGGTACGATCCCCATTGGGGATTTCTACCGCATGCCCGATTCCACTCCAGCGGGCGCGTCAGAGACGCTCGTGCCGAAGCACGGCAATTCATTGATTGTGCAGCTGGTGCTCAACGGCATGAAGCTAGAGCAATGCCGCCCGGCTTCTTTGAGGCACGTGAGGCGATTATCCAGGCCGATCAAGTCCTTACAGGCGGAGAGAACTTCTGTGATTTGTGGTTGGGCTTTGCAGAGAAAGGACTAGGGGTAGACGCGACCGTTTAGGGACGCACGCCGTGGGGAGGAGGTGTCCGCAAAAACGTAAGTCCTACTTAACCACATGGCGGCGTGACAGTGGGTAACATCCGTTGTTGCAGGGTTTCGATGTCCCAGCCGTATGTCGCCCCGAGAAGACTCCTGAGCCGTCCCCAGAACCCGAGCCTGAACCTACGCCAGGTGAACGATGACTGGCCTTGATCAGCCAAGTGGATCTAGAAACGATATCTCTACTCACTTTTGCCTTGTTATATTTACGAAACCTACAGTCCCATCCATAGTCTGGCTACCCCCTCATTATTACAGATGAGTAGAGCGTAATGAAGGGTGTAATAGACCCCGTAGTTGTCTAGAATGAATGATGACCGATAGGATCCTTGCTTGGTTTGGAGAGGCAACCCCACGGAGCGTCCCATAACCCGTTATTGATCACGTTTAAGCCAGTTTTGGCCACGAGTCCTACACAACCCCGGGCTTCTCTTTTCCACGGCCTCACTGCCGATACGACCTACTACTTTACACGTTCCACTCGGTCTAGTGAATGACTTTGATACCCTTAGAGACGACTCGACCCACCGCCACATACTGTACTGTACCCTCCAAACTCCACGTGCTCCTTACCCCCCACATCAACGCACCACAAACTCGACTCTCACGACACCGAGCGACAAACCACACAACACAACACGCGACTGAACTTGAAGAGATTTCCATCCATACCCCCCTTTTCACTTTCCCTACTACTAAAGCATGGCACCGACACCACAAGAACTCATCAACGTCAAACTACTACTCATCGGCGAGGCATCTGTAGGGAAGAGTAGCTTATTGCTCCGATTCTCTGATAAGCAGTGGTTACCGGAAGACGAAGTGAGCCCGACGATCGGCGTCGATTTTAGGGTTGGTGCCCTATCACTCTCCATCACGCGCGGGCATGAATAGCGTTGGCATTTTTAGCTACATAAGATGGAGGTCAAGGGACGGAAAATCAAGCTGAGCGTATGGGTGCGTTACAGTTTTTCGTTTTTGTGTGTGCTCAAAAGTGTGGAGAGAAATGCTGAAAATGAGAATTGCCCTGGGCATACAGGACACGGCAGGTTCAGAACGCTTCCGCTCTATCACGGCGTCATACTATCGTGGTGCACAGGGCGTCGTCCTCGGTAAGTTGGTTCCGGTGCGTCCCTCTCCTCCCAGGCCACCCTTCTCAACTCACTCACACACATACACACACGATTTCTTTGAATTTTTGACCGGCGATTCTCGATTGCGTCACGGTTTGTGCGGTCGTCTCGACAGTCTACGACGTATCGTATCGCGAGTCATTCGAAGCGCTCCCGCGGTGGCTAAGCGAACTCGATAAAAACGTCTCACCAGAAGTCGTCAAGATCATCGTCGGGAATAAGCTGGACAAGGTAAGTGATACTACTTAATACCCCCTAGTACTACTACTCCAATTTGCACGCGTTTTTGGTCCTTGCTGAACGAAAACTTCATTTTTGTATGGCCACAGGACCATTCACGCCAGGTTCCTACGGAAGAGGGCGCTGCTTTTGCGGCGCGCACGGGGTGCTTGTTCTTCGAGGCGTCTGCAAAGACGGCGGTCGGAGTGACAGAAACGTTTAGCGAGGTCGTCGAGCGGATCATCGACACGCCTTCGCTATGGCGCGAGGAAAAGTCCAAGGCATCATCCAAGGCCAAAGCGACTGACAAACCGCAAATATTTGAAAGTATGCAGGGGAATATCGATCTGGGGCAAGCGCAGGATGAGGGTGAAGCGGGTGGGTGTGCTTGTTAGCGCCTTTAGGATTTTATATGCTTTTGGTTGTGTTCCCTTACGGTTGCTCCCGTTGGGGGGGGGCAGTAACCTCATCGAGAGTGGCATGGCAGGACACGCCCCTCCAACGGGACTTACCTATACTATACGTGATGGCCGATACGGTGCCAGTGAATGATCTCAGAGTCGCAGCCATGAGGATTTGTAGCAGCTAGGTCAAAAAAATGGGACAGGCTCAAGCCAGACTGAGGAGGATGACGCCAATGCGCTAGATGTACTAAGGTGGGTATACAGTACCATTCAGTAAAACATCTATGGAAGTCATAACGGACAGGAACAGGAGGCTGTGAAGTTGTCACGTAGTACTGGAAGCATTCACCTCGTTACTTAGCACGGCGCTAAAATAAAAGCTTCGACAGTAAAAATTCGTTTACAGTTGAATCGGTGGCCTCGCTATGCATGAGCCTGGCGTGCGTCGAAAGTTCACCATACTACTAGTTCAAGTTGTCTGCAACAGGTGGTGATGGAAAACACTTATCTGTGAATGTGCCAGCCTACAGACAGCAGGAAAGGGAATACTAAGCAATGTGTAGGTTCATTTCATCTTTATTACAAGGTCGGCGAGCCTGAGAGAGATTGCACTTCGGCGTTGTTCGCTCATACAGCAAGATAGGTCTATCAGTCCATCAACAATTCTTTAAAATAATCGTCACAGCCCTCGCAGCTCGCGTTCTCGTGCAAGGAGGGCAGGAGCCTCCGGGAAACGAGCCGTTATCTCGCATTCGAAGGGAGCTGGGCATCTATACCAGTCACCCATGTCAGCATCCCGCTTATCAACAGATGGTTACAACCCTTACAATAGAATTCCATGTTCGACGAACTTGCCCACATCTAATGGAAGCAACCGGCCAGACTCATCTTTCTTCCGCGAGATCTTGCTTGCCCATAACATCATCGCAATGTCGATGAACGCCGAGTTGTTTGCTACATGACGACCGAGGCATATCCTACGCCCAAATCCATACGTAAAATGGCCTTCCTCTTTGGTGTCAGACGGTCCAGGAATAACATCTCCGTTGGCATCAAGATATCGCGCCGGGTTGAATTGCGCTGCATCCTCGCCATAGATCTCAGGGTCGTGATTCATGTGCCATACATTCGGAACGCAGATGGTGCCTTTCGGAATGAACATGCCTTCGTACCAGTCATCCTCAGTGGACCGATGGGGCACCCCCAGAGGACTGATTGAGGACCAGCGCAGGGCCTCTTTGACCATAGCACGAATGTAAGGCAAGTGTGGATAGTCTGCAAAGGTTGGAAGGCGATCACGTCCGACAACGTCGTCGAGTTCTGCTTGTGCACGAGCCTGAGTCTCAGGGTATTCCATCATTGCGAGTGTCCACCAAGACATCAATGTCGAAGTAGTGTCGGCACCAGCGACACTGACGAGTAAAACGTAAAGAAAGATTCATTATTTACGCTCACGACCATATGGTGACACTTACTACATAGTACCCGCAAGCCACGAGCGTTCTTTAGATGATAGCCTATTTTTCTCGGCATTACGAGTCAATTGCGCGCATATACTTTCGTCGTCATTTCCCTTTGCCTGTGGGACATAAATTGTATGTATGGTGATGCGTAATTCATCAGAGGGGAACACTCTTGGAACATTCTTACAACATTGATCTCCGCTGGCTCGATAAGGCCTTCGAACATTTCAGAGTCTTTCTTGTGCCCGGTCTCAGCATTTCGCTTCCACTTTGCCAGCCTCGTTGATATCAGATAGACGTCAGTGAAATACGTGAGCAATACTTACATGCTAGGAATATATTGCATCCAGGGAAAAACTTCGACTAAATGGGCGCCTGGATAAGCGGCACGAGCAAGACGATGACCGAAATCGTCGATCAAGTCAACGATATGGCTTTCCTCTGATTTGATTGGGGGTTGGCCATAAACCACAGAAAGAACCATTGATGCTGAAGAACGGCGATAATTCTGTTCTAGTCGAGCCGGCTTGGCGAGCGAATCAGAGACAAGAATGACGGCCTCTGTCATCTGTGTCTCATGAAACTGTTTGACGGATTCCTTCGAAAACCATTCATTCGAAGCCTTGCGCATTCGCCGCCAACTTATTTTTCTTTCGCTTTAGCTTCTGCGTCGATTTGGACGGGAGGCACTCACACATCGCCGTACCGGGAGAATGGAAAGAGGAGACCGCCACACATGATCTCGGATGCGACAATAAGAGGAGGCCTATCTGAATATATTGCTGCGCGTCTATCTAGCAGGTCTGCGGCGATCTTTTGAGAGTTGATCACGACCATTGGCTGGCCGGCTACGTTGAGGTAGATGAGATCGCCTGGTCCAATACGTTTCAGAAGCGACTGGAGATCACTGAGCAAGGAACTGACCGTATTTCTTTCGCCATTCTGAGAACTTGAGCCACTGAGCAGATTTCAACTCGAGGAGATTTCCTATGATCGGATAACCGGGGGGGCCTGGAGGAAGCTTGCGATATGGGCTTGCGATGTAGCGAGCTATATAGAATAGCACGAGGCCAATGATGAGGCCAACTGAGAGTGTTGTATTATCTTGGATTGACTTTCGTAGCTGAAGAATGGATGACTTAGAAACCCCGTGCAAGTCGAGGGACAGAGCAGAGAAAGAGGACATAGCCTTGAGCCTCCAATGAACCAAGAAACTGGTGGGCAGGAAAAGTACCTATGATTGGCCGAGGACGATGTATTTATATGCAGTGAGGGTTTGCCGATCTGGAAGCCGGGGTCTGAAAATCCACTGAGAAGCAATCCTCTATCGTAGATGATCATGCCACCGTGAAGCGAAGCGAAGTCAAATACGACGCGGACCCCAAGCCTCGAAGCGAACTTCATTTCCATCCAAAGAGAATGCTGGGGTATTACATGTTGTAATGTATGAATGTCTCATCAATGACAAATATACTGAACGTGTTCAGAAGAATTGGAGTTGCGGATCCGATTTGCAATCACGAGACACAGAAAATTCAAGACGGCGGATAAGGGGTATCTGTATGAACCATCTAGGGGTTCTTCTGGCAGCTCAAAGTTATCGCGATGACGTTAGTACCCGAATAGGTCATGACACGCGACTTGAAAGTACTAAAAAACATACGAGGCGATCCGATCTTGTTAGCTTTCCACGTGGACTAGGTGACCATTACTGACGAGACCGAGGTTAACCTGACATGTAGCGAGTTGCGAGAGAGATTTTTGTGGAAACAAAATGTGTGTCTCTGAAAGATATTTGAGGTATTGTACGCCAGATCCACGCGTTCACAGATCTGGGATAACTTGAAGTACGCGAATAAGAGAGAAATAGAGAAGACATAGCCATAAGATAGAGACACGCGAGGGGTAACACAAAGACAGAGGAGTGTGCTTCCGAGTCCTATTTCAGAGTAAATTGAACGTTGAAAATCTAGCGTCTAACAAAGAGACTTTGCGGTCATGGGCTGGACTGAGTTCAAATCGGATTGTGAAAAGAGAACCGTACAATTTAATCTCCGTACAGAAGCCAAGATCACCTAACTATATCCGGATATTTTTTCCGAGTGCGGACGGAGCGCTTTCATTTTGATGTCAAGTAAACTCATCACTCCAACATGATCAAACACCATACAGTATAGCTGGGAATACCGACTTGGCAATCAGCTTACGTCTTCACACATTGGATATGTATTTATATCCGGGATTGTGATGGGAACCGGACACCTTCTCTCCGACATGCCTATCGCACCCTCCCCACAGGTTGTACGTGCCTTTTAAACCATACATCTAGCGCACTATGGTACTGAACTGAATTTTTTTAACTAGATTCCGCCACATTCCACTCCTGTTGGATCGTCTGTCAAACCTTCCCTCAGCCGCAGCTTTCTAATCCGATTGAGCTGGATCCTGACTCTTTCGAGATCGGCGATAGGTCTCATGTGGTACTTATTTGTACGTCGGCTTCCTGTCGTTTGAAACGAGCTCATCTCACGTCCTTGTCGCAGACGTCTCCTTTGAGGATCTTCCTCTTCATCTACGAGCGGAAGATTCGAACCCGATTCCCCAAGTTGCCTTCCATCCAAAGATTACTGCTTATGGTTTCAAACTTTCTCAATACAGTGGCAATCGCTGTTGAGCCGCATGTGCCCGACCCGACGAAGGACCTCCCTATCCTAGACCCGGACTTGGAAGGTATTAAAAAGGGGAAAAATTGAAGTGTGGGGTTTTGGTGAGTCGAGCGCTGGAAACTTGAAGCTTGTTTTTGAAGCTAGAAGGCTCAGCTACTGATTAACTGATTGCCGGAAATGCCTTTGAGCCTGATTTCTATGGCTGTACTGTATATACCATCCTATAACTTATTTTTTCCGCGCGTGGCTTGGTGGGTTAGTAACTGATGGAACTGAATCGTCTAAAAAACGTCATTTGTCACCATGCTGTACATGAATCACAGGATTGTGAATGTACTCCCCAGAGTACGGGCGAGTTCGAGGGACAGGGAGATGCTATCGTTACCTGCGGTTAGCGCGCCCTTATCGATGCCATATGGCGCGCATATCTTTCCCCTCCGTGAAAACGAACTCAGAAAGTAACAAAGTCATAGTACCATAGCAGGTTAAGCGTTCATTTGGCCGTTCTTCCTTGCGCTTCTTACACACATGGCGGAGTCTAGGGCTCCGTTTTGCGGTGACCTACGCACAACTGGGGATACCGACTTGGCAATCAGCTTACGCCTTCACACTCACCAAATATGTACTGTATTTATATCCCGGATTGTGATGGGAACCGGGCACCCTTTCCCAGACATGTCCCTGAGATACATCCTCCTAATCCCATTAAGCCGGATCCTGACTTATACGAGATTCGGGATAAGCACTATATGGTTCCTATTTGTAAGTCGGCTTTCCTGTCCGCTTGAAGTGAGCTCACCTCACGCTCTTGTTGCAGACGTACCCTTTGAGGGTTTTCCTCCACTTCTACGAGCAGAAAGTTCGAGCCCAATTCCCCCAGTTGCCTTCCATCCAAAGGTTTCTGTACAGGGTTTCAACGTATCTCGACACGCTGGCAGCCATTATTGTGCCACAACGTAGCCAAGACACGGCGAATCTCCCTTCGCTATATGTGGATATAGACGCTATTAAAGCAGGGAAATCTTAAAATATGGGGTTTTGATGAGTTGGGCGCTGGAAACGGCTCAGTTACTGATTAGTACTGATTGACTCTTGCTAATAGTGGCTTTTGAGCCGGATTTCTATGACTGTACAGTACTGCCAGTGTCACGGTTCTCTGATTATCATCCTACTGTACCGATTATCGCGCGACGCGCGTAGGTTGGTGGCAAGGTTGGTGGGTTAGAACCTGAAGAACTTGAAATTGAATCCTCTAAAAACGGCGTTTGTCAGCCCCGAGCTGCTGATAAGGATGAGTGGTTTCGTAACCTACTATAGCCCAAAGCATTCTAGACATTTTCCCTGCATCAAGTCACTATAAATCACTGAGCCTTCTTCCACGCTGTCAGAGGCGGCAAATTCGGCTCACGTGAACCGAAAGCGACAGGTTTTCGGAATGCACCGCCGTGACGATTCCGGGCCAGAGATACCGGTACCCTTCAACCCCACTCTCACCCTCACACTGGACCGAGCAGTTCCGACAGAGCCATGCGGACCCGTGTTTCTGTGGTATTACTAGGGCCGCGCAATTTCAGTTTACGGGGGAGCAGAGCCCGTGTGTCATACCACTGTGGAGATTACTAGGTTACAGAGACGACTGGGGTGCGTATAACTAGCCGTGACTAAGCGAGTGGTACACAACCTCGGGCTTGTTGTTTTTGCCTGCTCCTCCACGGCCGCAGTCAAGACGCAAGACATGCAGTACTGACTTACTCGGAGATCTGGTAATGATCTGGTTCATGATCTGAGGCTGTCGCAGCCCCCGCTTTGATACCCGTCTCGAACAGGAATGACTTTCTTGTTTTGCCTTGCGACGTGTAGTAGTCCATCTCGCCATTCTCATTCGCGATGCTCTCTAGACCTACCAACGGACAGTGGCACTACTAAACCGAATTGCACATCCTGAATACCCTTTGTTTGATAAGCTGTGTGGGTTGAGTGCCTCGGGCACTATTCTAATTTGACCTTATCGCGCGCGCCTCTTTCCCCTCCGTGAAAACGAACTCAGAAAGTAACAAAGTCATAGTAGCAGGTCAAGCGTTCATTTGGACGTTCTTCCTTGCGCTTCTTACTGTTCGTACTACACACATGGCGGAATCTAGGGGCTCCCATACATGCGTACACCTACGCATAACTGCCTGAGAACACAGAACGGCCACGTCAACTAATTTGCAATCCTTGAGAGAGATATGTGTAAACTTACCACAGCAGGGATAATTGGGAATACCGACTTGGAAATCACCTTACGTCTTGACTCTCCCCAGTTTATGTATTTATATCCGGGATCATTGTGATGGGAACCGAACATTCTCTCCCAGACATGTCCCTCAAACTCAAACTCGGACGCATCATCCTGATCCCATTAAGCTGGATCCTGAGTCTTATGAGATACCCGATAAGCAGCCTATGGTTCATATTTGTAAGTCGGCTTCCTGTCGTTTGAAATGAGCTCACCTCACGTCCTTGTCGCAGACGCTTCCTCTGAGGGCCTTCCTCTACGTCTACGAGCGGATCATTCGAGCCAAATTCCCCCAGTTGCCTTCCATCCAAGCTCGCATCCAAACATTTCAACTTTGGGTTTCAAGGCTTTTCAACCTGCTGGCCACTGTTGTGTCGCGTGTGCTGCATGGTGGCCAAAACACAACGAATCTCCCTTCGATAAATGTGGATATACACTAGATGCGGGGAAATCTTGAAACGTGGGGTTAGGTGAGTCGGGCGCTGAAAAGGGCTCAGCTTCTGATTCAAGTACTGATTAATAAATAGTGCTTGATTGCCGATAGTGGCTTTGAGCCGATTTCTATGAGACTATGACTGTAACTTACTGTACTAATTATCATCCTATAACCGATTTTTCGCGCGTGGATCGGTGGGGTTGTAGTACCGAAAGCGCTGGGGAAGAATGAGTGGTTTCGTAATCTACTGCAGCCAAAGCATTCTAGAAAAAAGGCACGTCTTCCCGGCATCAAGTCAATAAATCACTGTGAGCCTTCTTCCACGCTGTCACATTCAGCCGAATTGGCTCACGTGAACCTAAGCGACAGGTTTCGGAATGCGCCGCCGTGACGGTCCGAACGAGAGTTGTTACAACTTACAAGTCCACTCTCACCACTAGACTGAGCAGCCTCGACAGAACCATGCGGACCCATGTTTTCTGTGGAATTACCAGGGCCGTGCAATTTCAGCTTATGGGGGAGCAGAGCCCGTATGTCGTACCATTGTGGAGATTAGGTTATACGAGATGGGGGTGTGTAACTACAGTAGCCGCGACTTACTGCGGATGCCGTTTTCTGTACGTGTACCGCATCCATCTCCTCTAGGATAACGTCATGACTAGGCGTGGGTGCGCATTGGCGACCTCGGGCTTGTTTTTTTTGGCCTGTTCCTCCGCGGCCGCAGTCAAGAGAGGCAGCCAGAAAAAGACAGGACTAACATGCTCGGAGATCTGGTCCTACAGTAGTAGCGATCTGGTTCGTGATCTAAAGTTGTCACAAGCTCCGCTTTGACACCCGTCGCTACAGGAACGACTTTCTTGTTTTGCCTCACGATGTACAGTAGTCCATCTCCCCGTTCTATTCGCGATGTTTGGAATTGATGCACCATGACGGACTCTTCGCCGAGATGCAGCCTGAGAGGAGCAACACGAATGTGCAGAATGACAGATTTCGACGGCTATTTTGATTCCTGCGGGTCACCATGTCCCTGACTCTTGGCGCACTTTGACCCATGGGGAAATTGGGTGGTGGTGAACTAGTATACTGTATGTGGTAAGCGGTCGTAGCCCTTGTTGCATTCCATCACTGGTCGAAGTCGTAGCGCTAGATCAAATGTATGAACTCTCCCATCCACTCATCTATGATTGGGTATTCAATCACTATTCCTGCACGCATAATATAAAGTCACCTGTATATAGGCTGACGGTGGTTGGGGGGAGTGAGGCAGCGTTTGTACAGGCACCTTTGGGACAAGATCTCGGCCGGGCTCCGGTCCGAGAACACGTTCGACAGACTGCCGACGTGGCGTGACGCATCACCCTCGTTCGTTCGTCATCGCGTCATCGCTCATTGTATCCATGTTTGATAGAGTCAGTGCATTGTTTTCTGCATTGATACCTGGTTGATACCCATACTCCCTTGTACAGATCACAGCTCTTTGGTCTCCAACCCCAGCCCCAACGCCACCACCCGCAAAGGGATATGACCCCACAGACCCCAAACAGAACCCGCTGAACCCCCAAGGCCTGAAGCCGTAAGCCCCTCTATATCCCTTTTCTCAATCATTGTCATGTCGCGTGTTCCTTCCCACCCATTGCCTCGGTAAATTCATTAATAATTGCTGATTCTAACGAGAATTTTCTTCACCCGCAGTTGTTGTGCTTGTCCTCAGACTAAATCTGCACGTGATGACTGCTTTCTCAAATTCGATGGGTCCGAAGCAGGAGAAAAATGCAAAGCGCTTGTACAGGAACACGTAGCGTGTATGCGGAGCCTCGGCTTCAAGTTGTAGATGGTAGACTTTCGATTCCAGAGTATTGGAACCAACTCCGGTGTTCCAGGTAAGCACCGATACTATGCTCTGCGCATTTAGTTTTCTAAATTCATTTTCCTGTCCTCTCAGGGCCACCATTATTACTGTGTACCAGCTACTGCTAGGTATCTCCGGCATCAACGCAGTGACGTGTAAATGCTTCGGTATGATGAGACAGCGTCCACATCACTCTCAACTTAGTTGGCTAGTCGAACCGAACTAGTTAGCAAGCTGGACGAATTTGTCAATGACCCTCCCAGAAATTGCGTCTTCCCATGTAAACTTCCCTCTCTATCCCCGTATCAAAGTGTCTGTCACCAAACATTTGACCGTGTTTAAGGTTCGGGACTCAATTTTAAGAACGGCTTCCTCTGATGGGTTTCTCCCAATGGCGTACACAGCTCGCCTAGACAATGTGTGAGTAGGTGTTTTGAGTTGAGCCATTAAGCGAGCACCTTCTTAATGTGACTGCGTTTGGGCGATGAAATCAACTCAGCGCCAGGGAAACCACTGGTTAAACTAGACGTAAGGACAAGAATGGGTCGTGCTCACCACAACGAACCCTCCTCTCCTCACTCACCCACTCGAGCAAATCAAGACGACGCCCGAACATAACCAGGGTATCCCACACATCGAGTGAGGCTCAAACTTGAACAGGAACAGGACCCGCCTCAAAATCAATCACGTGGCTAGGTATCTGACCTACACGGAGGTGTGTAAGTGGAGCCCAAATTTCTAACACAGAGCATACATGTCTACATGATCGCTGCCTCATCCCGCCCTTTTTTTCTGGATGACTGATAACGACAACGACGACCGTCACGCGTCAATGATACGACAACAGGATAGGATGTTCACATGTCGTTTCGAACTTTCCAGTTCAGGTCTCCGAACAACCACCAGGCGCCAACCCTGGCAACCCCACCATGATACTAAAATTTTGGAGATGCCGCTCTTTAGTACGCATCATACCCATTATCTGGGCCCTTCCCGAAATCATAGGCCTTTCTAGTGTGGCAAAATAATACTGGGATGCCTGTAACTTTCAGAATGGCATGACGCTGAGTCTAGAATATCGTCATCTTGCTGATGAGGCATCGACGAGGCTAGAGCTCCATGGCTTTCGGACTCAAGGCCGTGCGAAAGACGATCAACCTGACCTGAGGAATTGCAAAACAAGGCGAATGACGTAGCCCTCAAATTCCCGACTTGCTTCGTAATCTCGTACTCTTACTCGGTCAACAGAGTGAATTTATGTGTCAGCCACGTAGTTGAGGAGGCTCACTGGCCAACGTACAAAATCTCACTTTTCACATACCTCAAACATCCCGCAATCTGACATCTCTTCGCTCCACATTACGTGGTCACGGACTTGTTGCACAGTGGAGCAGATTATCCTTCGGGTAACCTACGCCGGGTTTCGTGGATTCCCATTTCTATTCGGTTTAATTTGAACTGCAACTTTGGGGTAGCAGAAGATTCCAAAAGTGGGTGTGCCTATTAGTACGCCGTGTAAACATTTTGAGTTTGAGGCAATATTATCCTATCGATGCATTGCATATTAAAACATCGCGTGAGCACGATGTTGTCCGTACGGGTGCGGGCGTTCGGTGGCGGTGGAGGCATGCCTAAAACTGGGCGGGGCGTAATCAACGACATCCTAGGATGGTTCCGGTCGGAACCGACGACGCATGCTAGTGTACGTTGTACGCATCACACCCTTCCCAATTTTTTTTAATACAAGCGAAGTCTTCTCTCGTCCCACGCTTTTACCGGTCCATCAGGGAAAAACGTCCCGCGCTAATCGGGCCTGGCATGAGAGAGATCATGGGCAGCAACGTTATAACGGCTGCAGTGATTGATTGCTTCCGAATCTTTTCTCTCCGACCTGACCTGAACAATGAACTGGTCCGACAGAGGCGGAATTGACAGCTTGCAGTTTTGAGTACGGAATTCCTCTCAGCGCGCATTTCTACATTTCAAAAGCCACGCTGAATAGTACGTTCTGTTGGGATCATTAGACGAAATCTGCGGAGCTGGTCGGTACATAAAAGGGAAGCACATACCTACGTGGCCGTCTCAGCTCTCCCCATTGGATTAGTGGGTGAGTATTGTGAAGCGAGAACTTTTTACGTTAGCATATTTGGTTTCTTTTGTACCGTTAGCACGAGGCGAGTATTCTGAGCAAAGTTGGCTTGGTTCTGTTACAGGACCGGGACGATCACTCGAGTAAGTTGTCGTTGTCACGTAAATGATCCTACCTTGTTTAATGAGTGCCAAATTTAGCACGGTAGGGTGTCAATCGTTTATCTCCGTCGCCCCGACATTTAGTTCTGGGCCAGCTTTTCCCCCACAACACTCACCCAGTCCTCTACTTTTTTTAGAAAAAAAACGGGGCGAGGATTACAAGAATGAGTTTTCTCTCTCTCCATCGGGTTGTTTGTAGGCCCAAGGATGTAAATATCCGACCGCTTTATCATTGAGCCTGCACAAAGCGTCAAGTTACGGACCGAAGTGGCGTGGGGGATATACCCGCAGAAATCCAACTGTAATCGATTGGCCTAAATGAATCTGACGCCCATCGCGGCGCACCAACGTTGACACCCTACGCCAAGGGTGCGAGAGTCACGAGGTGGAGGTCCTGGGGCGTTTACAGTGACGGCGCACATTGACACCATATCACGGCTGGACTGATCAAGACTTGGTGGAGTAAAAGCGGGCCTGAATGGCTCGTGGGGCGGTGGAAGGGATTATAGAATTGATTTGTGATACCACGAGGCACTTGGAAAGGAAGATTAGGGTACTCATGGATGGGGTGTGGCTACACGAGGCGATATTTAGAAACGGTTGATGGAAAGAAGAGGGTAGTACCCCGGGGCTGTGCAAGCCCCATTTCGGGGTCCTCTTTCGTTCCTTGTTGTCTCGTCTCGTCTCTCTCTTCTCTCTCACTGCTTTGCTTTGCCCTGCTCAGCTCTAGCTCAGCATCAACCCAGCTTCGGTATTTCACCTTTCTCTACAATGTTGTAGTCTCTCTCTTATTCCTGTGAGTCATCTTCATCATTTCCTGAGAAAAGGAAAAAAAAGACGTCAACCCTTACCATCCTTGTATTTTCCTTTACATCTAGCTCTACAGCCACGCTTGTCCGTTCGAAAGATTGGTGAAAAACCATGACGCTCGCCAACGACGGCTTTGTCTCTTCTCCATATTCCTTTATTCTTCCAACATCGCCTTCATCGCGGCCTCAAACCGCCATGCATCCTCGTATCAGCGCTCACTCTTGGTCTTGGTCACCTTGTTGCACCCCAAATCGTTGCACCTGCACATCCAATACCCACGACTCCCCCACGTTTGATCCTTCTGGCATCTGGACCCTTCCTTCCGTCAACGAGCCTCCTCCTTCTACTGACCTCTTCAAACATTTCTATCTTCCTTCTCCCCCTCCCACTGACTCTGATCCAAAGCACACCGTCCCCCTTCCTGCTTTGTGCGAAGATTTCTCATCGCATGCAGCAGCTACTCCCGCCTGCTCCCACCCCTACCCTCTGACCCACCCTTGCTCCCCTACTCCACTCACAGAAGCCCCCGAAGGCCCCCTTACGTCACATCCTCCCTCCCAAGGTCTTCCTCCTTCCCCTCCGCCCTCACCTCCCATGGTACCACACCCCATCATCTCAGAAGACACTACTCCATGCTTTACCCTTGTTAATCATCCAGATGTCTGCACTGACCAAGACTATGATTCAGACCTGCCTGACGCCGAATCTCAATCATCATCGTCATCGTCATCCCCTGACGAACCTCCTCCCACCGATTTGCTTACTCCACTTTCTCCAATATTGAATCTCCCACTTGATGATGCAGGCTCACGTCCCACAGGCACCGTTGAGACCTCAATGCGATCCCTGCTACCCTTCACTCGTCATAGTCCGACAGGTGTTCAGACGGCGGAGAACGACAGGATCACTCTTTCATGTGGTTTGACTCCATCCATACGAGACCTAGACCCTTCGGTCGAGTCACAATGTGGACAGCTTTGTTCGTTACTGGTCTCACCGGATGGACGCGCAAGCCCTACCAGGTTCTCAATGTTTCATACCTTCCTCTCATCATCACCACCGTCTTGCGATGGAATACCACTCGATGGCTTGCTCTCCCACTCCCAACCATCGTCGGGTGGAAAGCTCTTTGTCGATTCTCCTCTGGATCGCCAAATTCCAAACATCCTTCCCCGTCTCACTCTCCTAGTAAGGCCATTGCAGCTCTCGCGCCAAATTTCTCTTCCTTCTCTCCGTCCAGACTCGGAAGAGCAAACCACTGGCACTCGACAAGGTTCTTACGGTCTACTTCCGCCATGCCACATCGCAGGTGCCCTTGGTGCCCCATTCGAGCCCTTACAGGGTGCTAACGTTACGCCCGTGAGGTTTTGGGGGAGTGAGCTCAGTGCCACGTCTAATATTTTCCCAATGCCCCATAATTCCTCGCCTTCATCGCCACTCCTACTTCTAGAGCCGGGGAGACCCAGCCTTGGTGCTCCCACCGCCTTGGAGTCTGATT
Source organism: Lactifluus pinguis (assembly GCA_003313945.1). Taxonomy (NCBI): domain Eukaryota; kingdom Fungi; phylum Basidiomycota; class Agaricomycetes; order Russulales; family Russulaceae; genus Lactifluus; species Lactifluus pinguis. The sequence continues at coordinate 12,349 of QLPA01002522.1, read as the reverse complement.
CTTCGGATCTCGGTCCAATGGACGTCGATGACGCAAAGTCTCCCAGCGATCCGTTTACGGATTTCGGCGATCTTGCCGCATCGTCACCCATGCGCCGTATGCTTCCGGACCTGCAGTATGACGTGGAAGATCCCTTCGATGGTTCCCCTCTCCCGATGTCTCCATCCCGAAGATCTTTTGCAGATCTCCCAGAGGACACCACAGCGATGGAACCATCCAGATCGCCTCCTCAATCTCCCCTCTTCGCTGGGCCGCCGTTGCTCACGCTACCCGGTGCGGAACCCGACAACAGCCTCATCGTTTCTGAAACACCCGTGTCGGAATGGTCCGCAGCATCGCCCCCGCGCGGAAGTGGCCTTGGGCTTTTTTTGCCAATACAGGCCGCGTCATCGAATCAGACCGAGTCTTCCGAAACCCAAGCGATTGAACCTAATTTAAGCTTCTCTCGCGAGGCTGTTGCACGTGTCAATGTATCCGAGTTTGAAAAACTCAAGAGCGTGCGTCGTCGTACGTGGGTCTTGGAACGCAAAGCAAAGGACGACGAAATCCTCCATGCGAAACATGCAGAACATCTTGCAGACCGACTCAGCGTGGCACCGCCTGTACCCTCAAAGTTAGCCGACTTTGATGAGCGTGGAGGTGTGAGCGCCGGCGCTGATGCGGACGACGCAGAAGGGCCTCCCGGCGAACCGGCTCAGTTGCATGAGTCGGATGAAAAGACGATTCGGACCTGGCTATTGTACACTGAGGCACGGAGAGCCGAGGCGCGTCGCGTGCGCAAACGGGAGAAGGAACGTGGACGTGAGATACAGGCGTTGCTGCGTCTCAAGCTCAAGGAAGATCCAGACGCGATGGAACAGATGGGCGGCGCAAGGGTGAAACCGGGCAAGACTGCCATTGTGAGCATGCCCCAGCTCGTCGCCCGTATGATCATGAAGCGTCGCTATACGCCTCGACCATTCTCACCGCGTAAGCATGACTCACCGTACGTCGAGTCACCGCTATCGAGATTTGGCCTCGAACGGTGATATATGACGGGCAAGTGAGCATGACGTGTTATGGTGCGGTGCCACTTTTTTTAGTTCTTTTTTTGGAACTAATTCTGGGCGATAGGCACTAACTAGGTTTACTGGGACGGACAGTTCTCGGTTTTTGTTGATTTTAACACAAATCATGCATTCCTATGTAGCCTTATTTACCTCGCATGCCTAAGAATCTCATCAGCATCTTGAAGTTCTTTTCATCTCGACACTGCTGCTTCTTAAGTATATAGATCCCGATAGTACAATGGTCTCGCTACTGATGCAGTATTATTCACTTTTGCAAACACTCGTCATCATCCTCAGAATGAGACCCAGCAGCTTGCCGGTACGATGCGTTGCACCTTGCGGCGAGGTGGATGGGTGCCTTCAGACGTTTTTACACCGCACGCACGCTATGGCCTCATGTTGCTTTTTGCAACCGCTACCACCTATAAATTGATGAAACAAAGAGCTGAGAAAGGTTGGTTGTGCGACGATGCGGTTGTGCGAACAAACGCTACAGCACGCGTTCTCCCTGTCATGGGCGCGCTTGGCGTAGTATTACCTGCCCTACCCGAAGATTGGTCGTTGTTCCTAGACGTCTGTACACCCTATGGGTATAGCCCCCATCGACCAACTGACGTGAATGCCTTGTGCATTTCATTGAGCAAGCGCATGGTGCGTGATGGGTGCGTTCAATAACGTTCAAGTTCATTATACTGTACAGCAATCATTTTAAGCCTCAATAATTAAAGCATGCGCCAAAGGGGCTCACCTGCTGTGCTCATGGTCCGTCCACTGTAGCGTTGTACTTGCGGACCCTTGTTGTTGTCGCTTATTAAATTAGACCCTTCTTGTGATGATACCGCTTCTTTATCGTCGACGTCTCTCATGATTGGACGGTCTTTATTTCCCTCGATTCACCCAACCTGCAGACGCAGGCGGAACCGACTTTGTTCATCCAGTTTCAGTTTCACGAGACATTATTCCTTATTCAATGCAGGCTCACACAAGTTGGGTTTCTCTCTCGCTTCCGTAGCAGTATTCGGAATTGTCGTTGCCGGCGGGTGTTATTCGTGGTATCGATTGAACCTCGACTCGGACGCAAGCTCAACTCGAGATAACCTTCGACAGCAACCCGTGCACGATGGCTCGGATGACCGCACGGGCAGCGTTCGCATGCACTACCCACACCACGCATACATGAAGACCTCCGAAAAGACCGTGTTTCCGGGGGGTCATACTGGCGTAGCGAGATTTGATATGGCACATTCCCACTCAACATCGTACGTACTTCTTTCTGCCTTTGTTTTTTTCGTCACCCTCCACACACCCCCCCGTTTTCCTGGGCCCGTTTCTCCTTCCCCTACCCCAGGTGGCTAACTCCGACGTTCAAAGAAATCGCGCGTCTCAGCAGTTCGCGGCGAGCGTGCTTCCCGTACCTTCAGGCTACTGGTCAATTTTTGCCTTGCTGAGCGCGGAGGATCCCCAGCGGTGCTCTGTGGCCAATCGGCATGCCGGTGATCATGAGGCGTTATCATGGATGCGGAGAAATATCGTTCCTGCCGTCGCTGGTGCACTCGCAGACGTTCATCATGAAAATCGTCCACCACCCGATGCTCAAATTGACAACGCTCTGCGACAGGCGCTCACCCAGCTCGATATAGACGTACGAACGCCAGGTGCACCGTGGATTAGTAGTACGAGTACACGTGATGCCCGACATCCTGCATCGACCCTACTTGCGTTCTACGATTCCGAGTCGCGCATTTTACGTATCGCCAACACCAGTAGTGCGGGACGTGCGTTCTTGGGTCGTCGCCGTGTGGGCAGCTATGACTATGAGTGCAGAGAGCTGACTAGCTCTGTCTCTGGTGGTGTGCATCTCGAGCCCGGTCAGTCCTTCCTGGGCCGGGCCCACATGAACATTGACGAGGCCTTCGAAGAATTTCCGTCACGCGGTCTTACTAGTAGAGACTCCGCGGCCCCGTAGTAGAGGTGCAGAGTGTGGAGGTGCACGACGGCGATTTTCTCGTCCTGGGTTCTGACATCACCTGGGCCAGTCTGGCGGGCGACGAAGCTGTGCAGGCCGTCGGCATGTGGATACGAGAACAGGAAAGGACTATGGATGTGGTGCCTAGGAGGTCTCTCCTTGACGTTCCATGGCAGAAAGAGCATGACCTCGTATTGGACACGATGGTCCCTCGCATGATTCGGGATATCAACGAAATATTTGTCGGTTTGCAAGGAAACGTTGCGAGTCGTGTCCTGCGGCAAATGGAGCTCTGTGGTCATCAGGGGAAGAAAGGTAGCGATCAGCAAGATCAATCTGTTCTTGGCCGCAGCACCAATTCCTGCTCAGAGTATGTCGTCCATCAGAAATATATCGTCCTTCCCTCTTACTAACGCGGTAGCAGCCATAGTGATGGCGGATCGGCGATGGTCGTGGTGTTCGCAGACGGGCTGCCAAGGGGTTCAAAATAGGCGGCCAGCTTGAGCGGGTGGCTTGAACTTCGGGGAACCCGATGCCGCTTCCCAACTCACCATGCGGCGAAAGAATTCTGTAAACATTGGAATTCTGACATACACGATCATTTCGCTCTTGTAGGTCTTCTTTCCTACGTAAATGTTTGCAGTCTAGAAAACCAAAACCCCCTCTTGAGCCAATTTTATGGAAATCCCGACTGCTGGAAGGAATCCAAATGACGGACTTGTGTCATCCGATGTTCCTGGTTTGATTTCGCAACCTTTTCTCAAAAGTTTTTCTGTGCTTCGCCACTATTATGGGTTCCGAGTACAACTGGCTATGCGCAAGCTTCCTTTCTCCGCCGTATCATCGTTGCGTCCTCCAAGGCTTTTCTATGAAGATCCAGATCGGCTCACGCATGAACACAGTTATGGTCATCTCTGACTGAGTGAGCGAGTTATATACCGTGACGGTAGGCCAGCCACAAATGGTGATCATTGCGAGAAAACTGCTGTAATCTGGTTTTACAGGACGAATGGCGTTCGGTGTATTTTTCAAGTTCACCCTCTTCGATTTATCTCAAATAAGTGCAGATGAGGACATCCCCGCCGGATCCGTTCCGAAATGACCCCGATCCACTTGGGTAGGGAGAAAAAGATTTCCTTCAGACTGGATTTGAACCAGAAACCTTGGGATGTTCTTTTTTTATAGTCCCATGCTCTTCCAGTTGAGCTACCAAAGGTTAACAGCCAAGACAGTGGTATGTATGATGAGCAGGGTGCCTAGACCATGGCCCTGGCACTGGTAGTAGGTTTAATGAAAATTGACCATTGTACTACACCCGCACTACTTGAGAAATCATAAAAGGTGTCCAAGTGAAATACTATCACGTATCTATTGAGTCTGCAAGGGAAGAGCAAAAGGATGCGTCAATTGGTACTAGTTCGTGCCGACACATTTCTCAAGCGCCACCGATCAGCTATCAATTGAATTCATGCCAAACGAGATCCATTTGCCAGTGGGCACTGAAAAAAGTATTTCCTTCGGACTGGAATTGAACCAGCGACCTTGGGATATCACAGATGTTGTTATAGTCCCATGCTCTTCCAGTTGAGCTACCAAAGGTTGACTGCAAAATTGTGTAGTGCAATGTGTCTCATTTCCGAGTCATCAAGTTTCAACGGGAAAAGTATAGGGTCCGGTGACTGAATCTCATCTTATTCGGGTGTTTAATGAATCATCTCATGCTCGGCTTATTATCAGCGGCACATAGAACCCACGTAGAACCTTTTCGCCTCCGCTCACAATCCTACGAGTGTGCCATAATGCCGCATTCAAACCGCAGGCTGCCTCTAGTAAGAACAGCCTTTCTGCCACTGCTTTAGCTGTCTGTCTTACCTTAATACTAGGCTCAGCATCACCTCTGCTGCGCCGCCGTGACGGAGAACGTTGAACCTGAGGTTGCCAGTGGGTATCTTCCCTGTCCTAGATGAGCGGGCCAGCGCCTCGTCGGAATAACTCTGGCGATTCAGAAGCGTGAGCATGACTCGGAGGTTGTATTGGGACTCAGCAACGCCCACGGACATCGCCAGTCGAGATCGCTTCCTTTTGCTACTCCATCCAACTCATGTACCAGCTGTGCTGGCCCTGTCTTCGCCAGCGTTGCTATTCTGTTCAAACGACTGTTGAATTGCCGCTCAACCCTACTAGCGCCTCTGATTTGGCGATGATGTCACTAGCGGCAACAACTCAGGCCGTAATATTCATAGCTTCCTCACGTTGATGGGAGGGGACACAGGCGATGCGGTCATACATCATGACGCTTCCTTCCGCATGTCGGTCACTAGCACCATTTGCGTATCCCAAGCCGGCGATCCTAGATGGCTGGTCTTCGCTTCTCTCCGCTCTTGGCATGTGATGGGGTCGAGATCTTTGAATGACCCCTAATCTCGGCTCACAAAACGATTAACACACGTGCCTGTCCTTAGGCACGGTTTGGTCTCGAACAGTGTCTCTATTCCCTCCGAGCGACTTTTTATTTTGAGATAATCAAGTGGTGGTTCAGCCAAGAAGTCTTTGGGAAAAAAAAAGTCCGTGATGGGAATCGATGAGAAATCCACCAGATGCTTCGTTCGGCCGAGGGCATGTAGTACACTGCCACCGCAGGAAGCGCGAGAAGAACAGGATAGCTGCCGTCCTTCTTCCGTGCTTTGTTCGTCATGACGTATCTATTTTGGAAAGAGAGATAAGCACTTAGAGGCAATTGGCCCGGGATGGGTGGTGAACTCGAGGGTTATGAGTCCAGGTCCAGTTACTAGTGCCAGCATCGCGGCCAATTCGAGTCCCGCGTCCCATCACTGTGGAGGGCTCGGGTCTGAACAGAATGGGTCGTTGCGGAAAAGGCCGATTGTGATTCCCATCTTCCCATAGAAATGCCGACCATGTCGACATGGACCTCGCTTGTACAGAGGGGAACAATAACACGAAGGCAACGTGGAGTCCTGACGGCACATATTAGTTGCGGAACCAACTTCAAATATTGGAAAAGATCCGATCCAATCACGAACCAGAATTTAGCAAGGCACACCAACACCAATAGCAAAGCTGGATTTTTCAAGGCATGTCGAATGCGAACAATGGGGTAACTGAGATATTCCCGTAGTGTTCGTACTTCAGTACTTCAGTTGTCAGCCCGCTGATGCGATACTATCCGACAAAGGATAGCTTTCTGCCAGCGCATCACCAAACAATACGTCAAGGCAGCCTTGCGAGACATCTGTAAAGCAGGGAGTATGTAGGATAGTTCCAAATTGTCCGAAGTATGCTTGTCTGAAGGAGAAAGAAGGGTCGGGCCGAACGTCACGACTCGCGTGGTAGGAAATGTGTGTCAGCGTTTCTCTTTTGCAACAGCCTCTAACAGGCTCTGAACCCAAGTGGCTCAATATCGTGCTTAATCCCACCCTGTGAGTAGGTTGATACTGTCTGGACGCATCTCAGGGGTTTTTAATCTTCAAGTACTATGTTGGTCCGCCTCAAGAGGGGTAAATAATGCGGCTCAGGAAGAGAAGCCCAGTGTCAGACGCATGGGGGAACGTTGCTTCCAGTCAAGAATTGAATCTCATTGGATGTAACTATCAGCGGCGATGTACGCCGTGTGCTAAATGTAGCTCATATAGTAGAAGCGTAACGGATGGCCTCTTAAAGCGCAAGTGCGAGCGTTTGCCTCGCTTCATCCTCACTGGTACCCCCCTCTTGATCACCCAGCTGCGCCTTCATCTTTTGGCCCTCGGAGCCCATAATACTTACCCGGGCCCTTCCTTTGTTCTCCTGTATACTCAACTGTGCTTTCCCGACGGCACGCGTCAAATTCAGCTAGGCTACCCCACTTGTGTAGGTATAGGGCGATCTCGCGATTCGTGGTCGAGGCCTCCCGGCCTTCGCATATCGTCGTCTAATCGTGAATGCGATACTCGGATCAGGTTTGACATTATGACTTTCGCGATAGGTACAGTATCGCATGGAACGGTGGCAAGTTCGGGCAGGGGCGTCGTCATTTTCGGTGAGGGGGAGCAGCCCGAACTCAAGCTTCTTGGCTCAATTCGGCATATCAGGCGGTGCAATTAGGATATATCAGAGCCTTCGGTATAAATTCTGCTGGGTTCTCCGTCGCATTGGACGCGAAATCACCGCCTCAATCTTTGAGTTCTGCTTCCTCGTCGTCTTCTTCTCATGGGACATTTCCCTCACGCTCATTAATCTGCTCACTTTCAACCGCAAGGTCGGTAGCGTGACGCCAAAGGGACACCCTATAGTGAATGTAGCGAGCGCGAGATCGTCCTAAGGGACGAGAACAAAGTATCTCAGATCACTCGCGCGCTGTCAGCACGAGAACTATAGTATTCACCTAAGGGACGAGAACAAAGTATCTACTTTAGGTGAGTAACTGTGTGTAACTAGGTAAAATGACTGCCTCACCTCAGATCACTCGCGCGCTGTCAGCACGAGAACTGAGGGGGCCTATGGACTACTAAGGAAGGTATATAAGGCCCTAAAGGCCAGACAAACATGTATACTAATGGAGATAATGACGGGACTGTCCATCCGGAGAAAGTAAAGAACTAAACTAGTGTACCAGCTAGCCTAAGTACTAAATGAGTGTGCCTATCTATTGGTAAATGTACTGCGATCGCCGTCGCGTTCCGATCCAGATCTCAACACACCCAGGAGAAGGTGGCATCTGGCCAGAATATATCCCTCCGAACCCCGGTGACAGCCGCAGTTCATGCCCCGCGCTAAACGCGATGGCCAATCACGGTTCGTCCCCTTCCGCCCAAGTTTTTGGCAAAATTATGTCTCACATGCTCTAGGCATCATCGCACGAGATGGGCGCAACATCTCCTTCCGCGAGGTGGCTGCCAAGTCCCGCACAACTTTCAACTTTTCTCCTTCGCTCGGCCTCTTCATGTCGCGCGGCTTGGCTCACATCTTGGACCGCTCTTACTCGAATGGGACCTTCAACCTCTCAGACGCCGATGTACATGACGGCATTGAGCATGATGCCTCTTTCACCCGTATGTTGTTCATAAAACCCCTCCAATTCCTAGCTCTTTTGACCAACTCCGCCTCCTCTCACTTAAAATCCTCCTTAACAATACAGGGCCTGACACCCACCTCCAACCTGACCAGAGTATGCCGGAGGGTGAGTTGGTAGCCTCGTTGCTCAAGTGCGCAACTGGCAGACCGCCCCGGATCCACGCGACACCATTGGACCCGCCTCTGCCCTCGATCGAGTCGCCCTATTTCGGCGTCGCAACGGAAGCCGCGAAAGCTTTGGCGGACTTTGATATGAATCGCACCTTGACCCCACGCGATTTCGCCAGGCGTCTTGATGCGCGTCGTCGTGAATGCAGGCGCGATAACGGGCAGTACTCGATAGACCTCAGACACAAGATAATTAACTCAGCCAAGTTCGTCTCCTGATTCCTTCTCTTTTCCACCTCATCATTATCTCTTTTTGGTTGATAGCGCGTCGCAATTGTTGACCGTCTTTGGTGGGGTTGTGCCCGACCTATACACCTTCTTGACTGAGGAGCGTCTCCCCGAAGGCTGGGAATCGCGTGCCCGCAGTCAGATGGGTGTCACCACTGTCGCGATCAACGTTACCGCTCTCCCCATTGAACTTGGTCTTAAGGAGGAAGTCGATAAGCCATTGAACCTCGTGTAATGTACATGATGCAGCCCACTCAGTAGGTGAACTCCTGAACTGGCTGGATTGACTCGGAATGTCCATGTGTCGGGTTTTATTCTATTTTAAAGTTATGTTTCTCCTTGTTCACTCTGACGACTAACGACTTTCATAATGTGACCTTTTTTTATATACTGAGATCCCCAAGCTGGACGTCCTCGTTGACATACTAGCGCCGCGAACATGTGATCTTGGTTTGGCCTCTGACTGTGGTCGGCAGTAGCTGAAGGTACCCGTTCCCTGAGGGTGCCATAACTCCAGTTCAAAGAAGGTTCCTAACTGCGTCGAATTATCGACATAAGTAGGAATTTTTGTGATATGGAGGCTGTGGAATCCTGGGGGAAGGACTGTTTTAGCTCGCGATCTTGGTCATGACCTTCATTTATTGATGCAGTCGTCAAGGCAGGAGCAGGGTGCCTGGGCCACTGGCACTGGCACGGGCAGTAGGTGCAACGAAAATTGCCCATTGTACCGCCCCCACACTACTGGAGAAATCATAAAAGGTGTCCAAGTGAAATAGGCCATACTATAATGTATCTATCGCGTCAATGAGTAGTGCGTGCCAACACACTTCTCACCGGCATCTATCAGTTATCAATTGAATTCATGCCGAAACGAGATCTATTTGAGCACAGAGAAAAATATTTCCTTGACTGGGTTGGCTGAAAAATTGCGTGCAAACACAGTCCCATTTCAGCGAGTTTCAAGAAATGACTCGGAATAGGAGATAATAGGGTCCGGCAACTGCCAGTGAATCCCATCTTATTCGGGTGTTTAATGAATCATCTCATGCTCAGCTTAACATCAGCGGCAGAGGACTTACGTAGATTCTTTTCGCCTCCGGTGGCGATGGCCTGGGCCCGCTCACAATCCTACGAGTGTGTCATAATGCCGCATTCAGACCGCAGGCTGCTCCTAGTAAGAACAGCCTTTCCGAGTCTGCCACTGCTTTAGCTGACTTTCTTACCTTAATACTAGGGCTCAGCAATGTCAGCATGACCTTCTCTGCGCCACTGGCGGAGAACGTTGAACCCGAGGTTACCCGTGGGTGTCTCACCTGTCCTAGATGAGCGGGCCAGCGCCTCGTCGGAATAACTCTGGCGATTCAGAAGCGTGAGCATGACTCGGAGGCTTTATTGGGACTCAGCAACGCCCACAGATATCGCCGGTCGAGATCGCTGCCTTTTGCTATACCATCCAGATCATGTACCAGCTGCAGTGGGCGGGCTGTCTTCGCCAGCGCTTCTACTCTGTTCAAATGGCTGTTGAATTGCCGCGTGCCTCTTCAACTCTATTAATTAGCGCCTCGTGATTTGGCGATGATGTCACTAGCGGCTACAACTCTCGCTTGTCACTCACTAGTGTCGTTTTGCGAATCCCAAGCCCGGCGGCTCTAGATGGCTGGTCTTCGCTTCTCTCCGCTCTTGGCAAGTGATGGGTCGAGATCTTTGAATGGCCCCTAATCTCGGTTCACAATTGAGTGAAGCGATTAGCACACGTGCCTATCCGTACTAGTAGGCGCAGGCATGACATGGTTTGGTCTCGAGCGGTGTCCTTATTTTGGTTCAGCCGAGAAGTCTTTGGGGAAAAAAACGTCCGTGATGGGAATCGATGAGAAATCCACCAGATGCTTCGTTCGGCCGAGGGCATGTAGTACACTGCTACCGCAGGAAGCGCGAGAAGAACAGGATGGCTGCCGTCCTTCTTTCGTGCTTTGTTCGTCATGACGTATCTATTTTGGGAGAGAGATAAGCACTTAGAGGCAATTGGGATGGGTGGTGAACTCGAGGGTTATGAGTCTAGGTCCAGTTACTAGTACCAGCATCACAGAAAATTCTGATTCCCGTAGTATTGGTACTCCAGAGAGCACGGGCGAGTTTAGGGTGAGTCGATAAGGCTAGGAGGGACGCGCGCGGGAACATTCAAGACGCTCGCAGCACGTTGTCGATTCGAGAAGTAACGCGAGGTGGCGCGTTGACTTGTCCATCGCGCAGGTTGGATCTGGAGCCGTAATGAGCGAAGTGAGTGACGATAGATGCGAAACGAAGGCGAGACGAGACAAGAATGAGAGGGGAATTCTCAGTTTTTCAAGTACAAAGCAAGGTGATCTGGATCGAAAGAAGTATATTGGAGGCCCTTCTAGGCCAGTGGGCAAGGCCTTTATATGTTTCTGTGAGACTAAGTAGGTAATTCAGAGCCAAAACGAAAAGAGATAAGCCTGTGAAGGCAATGCTCGAAGCACTGCCCCATAGGACGTCCAAAGTAGTGTAAAACGTGAGAGATAAATGAAAGGAGAGGGACGTGCCAGTGAGGCTTCAGCCGAGGAGGCACTGCATCGGCGACGCTCCAAATGGCTTGGCCTCACGCGCGACGTGACTTGATAGTGGTAGCACACTGATAAGTGTCGTCTTGTAGCACTGGTATAGTAGAAATATCTGAAAAAGAGGGCTAAAGGTGCAAGTAGACTAAAGGTAAGCACTGCCAAGGATTGTGTTGTGAAGCAGAAAATACTTAATATGTACAAGTTTATAAGGCTGTACAATTGATGTCTTCAGTTGAGGACATGTCGGAGTCAGTGATTGGGGCGATGATGGTTTTGCGAGATGGCGCGACGTCGGGTTTGAGACGTCCCAATCAGGGCAGTGTTTAGGGCAGGCGTAGAGGACAACAGTCGAAAGTTGCCGGATTCGATGGCCCGGTATGAGTCAACTGTGCTTTCCCGACGCCATGCGTCGAATTCGGCTAGGCTTACCACTTGTGTGGGTGTGGGCTGATCTTACGATTCATGGTCGAAGCTTCCCAATCGTGACCTTCGTGTATCGTGATCGTCGTCTAAGCGTAGACGTCCCGGACGTTCGGACCACGAGTTAGACTGGTATCGCATTGAAATGGCGGCAAGCCCTGGAAAAGACGGCCTCATTCTCGGTGACGGGGGAGCAACCCGAACTCTCAGTTTATATCACGCGGTGCAGTTCTTTGAAACAGGATGTATCGGAGCCTTCGGTATAAATTCTGCTGGGCTCTCTGAATCCTGGGACCCATCTCAATGGCACTCATCATCACAGTTCTCCGTCGCATTGGACGCGAAATCACCGCGTCGATCTTTGAGTTCTGCTTCTCCGTCTTTGTCTTCTCCTGGGACATTTCCCTCACACTCATCAATGCGCTCACTTTCAACCGCAAGGTCGGTAGCGTGACGCCAAAGGGACACCCAGGAGAAGGTGGCATCTGGCCAGAATATATCCCTCCGAAACCCGGTGACATTCGCAGTTCGTGTCCCGGGCTAAACTCGATGGCCAATCACGGTTCGTCCCCTTTCACCCAAATTTTTGGGAAAGTTATGTCTCACTGGCACGTGCTCTAGGCATCATCGCACGAGACGGGCGCAACATCTCCTTCCGTGAGGTGGCTGCGAAGTCCCGCACAACTTTCAACTTCTCTCCTACGGCCGCCCTCATCATGACGCGCGGCTTGTCTCGCGCCTTGGGCCGCTCTTACTTAAATGGGACCTTCAATCTCTCAGACGCCGATGTACATGACGGCGTTGAGCATGATGCCTCCTTCACCCGTACGTTGTTCATAATACCCCTCCAATTCCTAGCTCTCTTGACAAAC
>QLPA01002520.1:0-29377 GCA_003313945.1 Lactifluus pinguis | reverse complement strand
GCCGTGCGTTGTACTCACTTTGCCCCGCTACCACTACACTGGCCCACGTCACTGACAATTTTTCTGGTACCGGGTTTAGGCATACCCGTTTCTTCCGTAGGTTAGTATATCTTGCTCCGTCTGAGCGCTTATCTTCTTCTTTGACATACCCATGACACCTACAGGGAATGCGCGTGCCCTCGCGGATGATGGCGTTCTCGCTACTCCATCGCGCTACTCCCAGCCAATCGTAACAACTACTTCCATCGACTCGTCCAGCACCAGCGTGCTCAAGCCGCCATCTCCGAACGTCGAGATTAACAACCGCCGGATGTCACTCACCCCTGGCGGTACGACCAAAGTGCTCGCAGACCTGCAGACCGGTGTTATCAATGCTCGGAATGCCCTCGAAAACACCAAAGCACAGCTGCGTTTGTCACAGCGGAGCGTCGCGCAACTGACTCGCCAGACGGAGGACTTGAAGGAAGTTCGGGAACGGTTACGCCTCGAGAATGAAGGGTTGAATAACGTAGTCGCCAGAAAGGAGCGATTGCTTCAAGAGGTGCGTATTTTCCCCCTTGTAACGGATCCTCCTTTCTCACGCCCTTTCTCTCCCGAGTTCAGGTGCTAGAACGTGCACGGAAAGCAGAGGCGGAGGCAGTCGCGCTTAAAACGCAATTAAAGGCCGAGACTACAAGTTCGAAGAAGTCTCTCCGTGAGATGGAGACGGCGCTAGCCGAGTCGACGGCCTTATCCTCCAAGAGTGAACGTGAATATATCACCCTGCGCGATTCGCTCAAAAACATGAAGAGCGCGTGGCGCGCGGATGTCGACAGTCTCCGCGAGGACATGCGCAAGCGTGAGGAGCGCTTGCGGAGCGAGACCGAGGCGGCTGGGAAGAAGTACGCCAAGTTGCTCGAGGAGAACAAGGCGAGGAAAACCGAAGTGCTGGACGTTGCGAAACTCCGTGAGGACGACGCACGAATACGGCACGAAGTGGAAGAAGAATTCGCCGAGCAGATTCGTGTACTGAAGGAGCAGGTGCAGAGCTCGTCTGAGGCGAGCGAGAAGGCTGTGAAGACTGCGGAGTAAGTTTTTTTTGACCCTGACCCGGTCTTTTCTATGAGGTTTTCTCCGGGCTTCTTTTGCTGATCTCATGAAACGTGCAGACATCTGGCAAGCGAGCTGGCTCGTCTACGAAGACTCATGCGATCTTCAGCCAATCCAACATCTGAAAGTTCACCGCCGACATAAAGTAGGGATGGGGGTGAGAGATGTCGGACACACCGCATATTCAGGAATGCCTCATTAGTCACACGTCTAGCAGGATCTCTCATTATATCGTTCAATATTATTCAATCACTGTCCGCCACCTGCATGTGAAATTGTTAAGCTGTAAGTGTAAGTTATTGCCGACTTCCGAGGGGTGGCGTCAGGCACATTCGTTGGCCCGGAAAAGCCGTGGGTTGTTGTCTATATAAAACCCCCATATCAACTTGGCAGCATGCAACAGCATCCTCCCATCACTCTCTCTCTTCTCACGTCACTCGGAGAAAAAAAAACCGACCGCAATGTCCGTCATCACTACCCCGATCACTGAATTATTCGGCATCAAACACCCTATCATACTTGCAGGTACTTACATCAACATAACTTTCACATAGCAGTGCACTGGTACACAACCCCCCAGGGATGAACGTTGCTGCGGGTCCTGAGCTAGCCGCTGCGGTCACGAATGCGGGGGGCCTTGGAGTGATCGGAGGCGTGGGTTATACACCCAAGTTTTTGCGACAACAAGTTGAGTGAAACTTGAACGTGGTTTGCCGGCTGCTGACCGGTCTTGTTTCTAGATCAAAGCTTTGAAAAAAGATTTGAAGGACCCAAATGCGCCATTTGGCGTCGACTTGTTGCTCCCCCAAGTCGGCGGTAACGCGCGCAAGACAAACGTATGTTGCCCACGATACTACAGTGCGGGGAAGCTAATCTGAATCCGCCTTTTAGCACGATTACACGCACGGTCAATTGCCCGAGTTGATCAACGTCATCGTCGAAGAAAAGACGCGTCTGTTCGTGTCTGCCGTCGGTGTACCACCAAAGCAAGTGATCGACGAGCTCCACCAAGCTGGAATTCTCGTCATGAATGTGAATTCTTTATTTTATTTATTTAAATTCTCACTCGTGATGTGTTTTCACTCACACCTTCATTATTAGATGATTGGCCATCCAAAGCACGTCAAAAAGGCTTTAGAAGTCGGCGTCGATCTCATTTGCGCGCAGGCGGGCGAAGGAGGCGGTCACACCGGCGACATCTCCGCGTCCATCTTGCTCCCCGCCGTAGTCGATGCCGTCAAGGGGTACACCTCTCCGCTCACCGGTCAGCCCATCTGGGTCGTCGGCGCCGGCGCGGTGTACGACGGACGGGGATTGGCGGCGAATCTGATTTATGGAGCGCAGGCGGTGTGGGTCGGTACGCGATTCGTCGCGTCGGAAGAGGCGGGTGCGGCCAAGGCGCACAAGGAGTCCATACTTTCTGCCGACCACGGTGACGCCGTTCGAACATTGATCTATACCGGTCGTCCGCTGCGCGTGCGGAGGACGCCGTACGTCGACGATTGGGAGACGAATCGACAGGCGGAGATCAAGGAGCTCACGGCCAAGGGTATCATACCGAACCAGAACGAGATGGAGAAGCATCCGGAAATGTCGATCAAGGCGGTCACGTTCATGATGGGCAACGTTTCCGCGCTCATACGCGATATCTTGCCGGCAAAGACCATCGTGGACAACATGGTCAACGACGCGTCGAAAGTTTTACAGGACAGAAGTAAGCAGGTCAGCGTCAGGGCAAAGTTATAGCTGTCATTTACTATCTAGCACTGGAGCAGCTAGGATATTTGCTAACATCTCACTGTATTTCCTACTTTTTATCTTACAATTAACCAGTACCGAGAATGCATGACGTCCAGCGTGCGTGCCAGTGCCCCACGTAATCATATCATCTTGGAAACATGGAAGATTCCATATGGCAGATATAGTGCTCGAACCGGACCTGTCAGATAAAAAGCATGGTTAATAGCAACAATGATAAATAAAATGACTTTTCGTCACCTCGTCCTCGATCTCCGCCTTGAGCAACTCGGCCAAAATCGTATGCGCCAGCACCATCGCCGACGCAGCATAACCCCGACAACGCGCGCACAACCTTCTCGCCAACGCTTCCCACTCGTTCGCGCATGCTCCCATCGCAGCCGTCCCGCTCATCGCAGGTCTTTCACAGACTCGATCGCCAAACGAACGCATGTACGTTTTCCACCACTCAAGCGTCTCCAACCTAAACCTCGACTCTCTCAAATTCCCAAACTGGCACCTCTGTTCCCTACAAACGCCATGACCTCCTCCCGTTCCTGTTGGTAGACAGGCAAACCAACCAGGTAAAAATACCTCTGCGAATCCATCCTCGTCCGCCTTGCGTAGCGCAAATTCACGAGCCGTCAAGCCGCAGGCGCGATGATACTCGACTAGATGTCGTACGGCTATAAACGGGACCAGATCGACGTGTCGTCCGAGCGAGTCGAGCGTCAATGGTGCCAACGCCAGCGTGTGCGTCGCAGCGGTCTGTAGGACCGTTTGCGAACGCAAGTAATAGGCAATTCCGAACAGACGCAACGGTTGACGCGTCATTAGCGGGTGAGACTGAAGTCGGCTCGTCAACGTCTCGCGTAGACTGCTGATCTCGTACTTGTCCGCCGCGAGCCAGCATTCCGTCAGCGTGTCTAGCGATCCGTCCTCCTCGTCATTTTTCTGCTGCTGATGCTGCTGCTGGTGACTCCGTGAGTTTGGCGGCGGCGTGTTGTGGGACGCGACGGGGTAGATGGCATATAAAAGCATCGAGAGAGTGGCGCTGCTTTCTGGAAGTCGGACGAGCGGTAATCCGTCTTTGTAGTCGATGTCTTTGTCAGAGTCGTCAGAGTCGTCATCAGGGTTGTTGACGAAAGAGCTTGGACGGGGAGGATGAGGGAAAGTGAACATGTCCTTGAATACGGGGGACGCTTTGGACAAGATGACCCTGTAGACGCGAAAGTCAAGGTTGTCGATAGACCGGAGGATGGTATCCGCATCTGCGTCGTCAAATGGAGGACCGAAATCGCGAGCCACGTTGGTCTTGTTGATATGCATGATAGCTATACGGTACAGTACAGCACAGACTTGGGGGGTGATGAAACTCGCTATCGTCCCTGAACACGACCCTTGCCTCGTGGCCCGGTGGACGTAACAACGTGGGAGCTTCGATCTGAGGTGTGCGATCAAGTAACTTGCTATCAATGACTTACGAGAATCATCATATGCGTCGACGCTACAGTGGTATCGTAAGCAATTAAAGTGCAATATAGCTCACAGATTTAAAAGATCTTAGCACAATGATAACCTCCACGACCGGGTGGAATAAAACAAACCAATGGCAGATCCAAAGACACATCAGAAGAGGTGGGAACGCAGGAACTTTCCTTACTTCAAGTTCTGCACGCGTTTCAAGTTGTCAATCTCGTCTCCCAGGTACAAGTAACAAGAAATCGAAATTTCAGATAAGACTAACGGGTGCTAAGCGCTAATCCCTCTAGGATGTCATACAATAGGCAACTAGTACCCTATTTGTTAACATATACTGTAGCCCAATTTGATCCATGTACAAAGTTCGAAAGGTCAAGCTCGGTATAATCTTTGCCTGCAATCCAGACAGTACTAGTTCTATGAAGATATGGCCGGTGAATCTGGGGAGTCCATAACAGAAGCTCTTTCTCTTCTCCACACATCCAACCATCAGCATTGATCGGGAGCTCGTCCGTGAAATAGTTCTTCTCAGCATCTGTTTTCTCGTTCACCCGAATTGTGCGATCTCGAGAAGCCGAGGCGATGCGTTGCCTGGCCAGCGAAGATGGAACAGAAAAGGCTGTTTCTGGATGTCCAGTAGATAGGTCCGTTTCGCGCTCTCCCGTTGTTACATCCCACACACGAATGGTGCGATCATGAGAGGCAGAGACGATGCGCTGCCCGTCCGGAGAGAACGCAACAGAAAGGATCCAATCTGTGTGTCCAGTAAATGGGTCCACTATGACCTCACCTGTTGCAGCATCCCATATACGAATTGTACGATCGTCCGAGGCTGAGGCGATACGTTGTCCATCTGGCGAGAATACAACGGCGTTGAGATCGTTAGTGTGTTCAGTAAATGGGCCCGCCACGACCTGTCCTGTCAGGGAATCCCATACACGAATCGTGTCATCGTATGAGGCCGAGGCGATGCGCTGTCCTTCTGGTGAAAATGCAACAGAAATGACCAACTCTGTATGTCCGGTAAATGGGCCCGCCACAACATGTCCTGTTGCGGCATCCCACACAAGGATCGTACGATCGGAAGAGCCCGAGGCAATGCGCTGCCCGTCCCGTGAGAATGCAACGGAGTTGACCTGACCGGTGTGTCCTGTAAATGGGCCTGCCATAACTGCTCCCGTTGCAGCATCCCACACGCGAATCGTTTCATCTGATGAGGCCGAAGCAATGCGCTGTCCGTCTGGCGAAAATGCAACAGAAAAAACCCAATCTGTGTGTCCAGTGAGCGGGCCGACTACGACATGTCCTGTTGTGGCATCCCACACGAGAATCGTGCGATCGTCAGAGGCAGACGCGATGCGCCCCCCGTCAGGCGAGAATGCAATAGATCTGACCCAATCTGTGTGTCCAGTAAATGGGCCAGCTATCACCTCTCCCGTTGCAGCGTCCCACACGCAAATCGTGAGATCCGACGAGGCCGAGGCGATGTACTGCCCATCTGGTGAAAAAATAACACATCTGACTGAATCGGTATGTCCAGTAAACGGACCCGCCACGAACTGTGTTGTTGCTGTGGCATCCCACACCCGAATTGTGTGATCTCCAGAGCCTGAGGCAATGCGCTGCCCATCCTGTGAGAACACGACAGAAAACACTGAACCGGTGTGTCCAGTAAACGGGCCTGCTACAACCTCTCCACTTGTGGCGTCCCACATGAGAATCACGAGATCCATTGAGCCCGAGGCGATACGCTGCCCATCTGGTGAGAATGCAACAGAACAAACACCGGCGGTGTGCCTAGTGAATGGGTCCATTATGACCTGCCCGGTCTTGGCGTCCCACACGCGAATTGTGCGATCGTTCGATGCTGAGGCGATGCGACGTCCGTCCGGTGAGAACGAAACAAAAATCACGCTATCGGTGTGTCCAGTGAATGGGTCCACTATGAGCTCCCCTGTTGTGGCATCCCACACGCGAATCGTGCGATCGTAAGAAGCCGAGGCAATGAGTCGACCGTCTGGAGAGAATGCAACAGATCTAACAGCATTAGTGTGTCCGGTAAACGGGCTCACTACAACCTCCCCTCTTGAAACATCCCAGACGCGGATCGTGCGATCATCCGAGGCAGATGCTAGGCGTTGTCCGTTCGGAGAGAATGAAATGGATCTGACCCAATCGTTATGTCCACTGAAAGGGCCCGCAACGACCTCCCCTGTTGTGGCATCCCACACACGAATCGTGCGATCGTGCGAGGAAGAGGCAACATGCTGCCCGTCTGGCGAAAATGCGACAGAGATAACATCACTGGCATGTCCAGTAAATGGGCCCGCCACGGCATGTCCCGTTGTCGCATCCCATACCCGAATCGTGCGGTCTCGCGAGGCTGAGGCTATCCGCTGTCCATCCGGGGAGAATGCAATAGAGCAGACTGAACCGTCATGTGCTGGAATAGTCATTTCCAATGTTGGCCAACGAAGAAGCTGCCCTCGTTTCAACGACAATGTGTGAGGAAATAGGTGAATGTAGTTCTTCAAGATGTGGGAAGAGGTCGGCGCGAAGGGCAAAGCAGAGACATAGATATGGGGAGCACTTCTTGCTATTGCCATCCCGAAATATCGCACAAACGAGGACGCATCATTCACTAATGCCAATAAACTCTCCATCTCAGTTCGGGAAGGAGGTTGCAACTTTTCACGATAGTCACTACATGTCACATTCAAATATAAGTTCTACGTACCTTCTGCTGGTCAGATCGCAACCAGGTCTTCAGAGATGAAAATGCAGGTGAAGCAAGGCCCACACTACTCTTGACGCTGAGTACTTCTAGCCAAAATAGAAATTTGTTCTCGAACAATGATCGAAGTTTCGTGAACAGATCGTGTTCGAAGGCAACACGTTCTAAATGATTGTCCCAAAAGACGCAGGAATACCATAGAGCAGGTGGAATATGTTTGGAAATTCGAGATTCCAAGTCCGGGACATCGCTGTTGGCGATATACGATGATTCGAGTTCGCAGATGTTGAACTTGAGATCACCAAGCATCAGACCAAGGCAGGAGTGTGCCAACTGATGGTGCGCTTCCTCAAGGTCGACGTAGAACATGTCACTCTTCTTAGTGGTCAGGAAGTCACGGAATGAGGTATGATGGGGAATGATGGGACGCGTTGGATCGGATGAAGTGACATTAGTCAGTAGCGAGCCGAGGTGACGGAGCAATTCAAGAACCGGATCGGAATCCTCGGGGTCATCAATGGGAGCATGCCGTCGCAAAGCAATCAAGGATTGGAGGGAGAGAGGTTTGATCGCAGCAAACAGTTGTCCCATCACCGATCGAAATAAGGTTTGAGCTTCATCCGGCTTGAAGTAACCTTCCAGAACTTCTTCGTACAACTTGTCCAACGGATCTTGTCCATTGTGATCTCGAGAGTGTCCCAACAGGCGCTGCACGCACTTCTTCTTGCTAAACCCGAAACTAGCAGGAGGGCTGTTTATGAACCCACACGCGACAGCTGGCCACTGAAACACGCCTTCTGCTGCCTTTGCTAGTTTCATACCATGGTCGTTGAATACGTCCGGAGGGAGCTCATGTCGAAGATATGCGCAAATATCTTGCTCCGTCTTGGCAGCCAGTTTGACATCGTCCATGTAGAGCGTGTCGATAGATGACGCACTTGCAAATGCAGCTTCGACACCACCCTCCGGCCGTGATGTGACGAGTACACGGAATTTCGGTGGGAAGTTGAAGAGATGTTGAGCAAGAAATACATGTAATCCATTTTTACCAATGGTGTCCCCACTCTCATCCAATGCATCAATTACGATAAGAATTGGGTCATGAAGTTCCACATTCTTGAGTGGTTCGAGGAGAAGGCCTTCGAAAAGTGCACGATAGTCTCGGGTACCGTACAGAGAGGGGTTCTCCTTAATGGCCCTTCCGAGGGAGAGTTTGAACGAAGAATTTCGAAGGGAAAGATCGCGAGCAAGTGTCGTGAACAGCTGGTAAGCCTCGTCTTTAGATTGTTCCTTTCGCAAAAATGCGAAGTAAGAGCCGAGATACTTGTTCTCGAATCGACGTGCCACCTCATGAGCAATAGACGACTTTCCCGTGCCCGCTTGGCCGAGGAGAATAAGACCACGTTCGGAGTCCGGATTCTCGACCCAATTTACGATATGCTCCAAGAAATCTTCTCGCGTGCCTGGAAGACAGCGGTTCTTATCGCCGAGTCGCCAGCCTCCTTTGTAAGGCAATTCTCTGATTATAGCCCCCATTTCTGCCGGTCCATTATCAGTGTTCTTCTCACCATTAGAATTACGAATTACACACCAGCGTCTATTACTTGGGATGACATCGCCCTCAGCTGTGAGTTCGTGACATTCAGTCAAATAAATCCTGGGCTGGAGGTATGTTACTCACGTCGTCATGCATTCCAAGCACAGTAATCTCCGTAGTCACCGCAGCACGAGCCAGGAAATCGTCTCGCAATCGGATCAGCTTAGTACGATAATTTTCGATTTCTCCGTCAACTTGGCCGAACATATTCTTCCACGTCCGCATTGCTACAAACCACATGTTTATAATTACCAAGGAGAGAGGGCAAGATGACTTACCGACTCCCACATGCTTCGCATACAATTCGATAAATTTCCCAATCTCCGAGACACACTGCAGCATCTCCTCGAGGATTCGTGTTTGCCTAGACTCCGGCCTGATATTCCTCAAAGCATCGGCATCTTCTGCGAATTCGAATGCATCGCGTATCGCCTGAAAGAGTGTTCTGACATTGTCGTCACGCTGGACCTGGAGTAGCAGAGTCTGACAGCGAGGCAAAAATAGAGTGAATGTCCCGTGTACCCTGACAACGCAATGGGCCGCACCTCTGGGATCTTTGACAGCAAATTCCATGCCAGATTTGCATAGGGTTGCAACTGAAGAACGGGACTCAGATCAGACAAGGACAGGCAAAATGATACTGAGCATACTGCTGCGATCGGACCGACAGCATCCATCACCAGCTTGATGACATCAACAGCACTGCTCCATGTATCCATAGCGTTGATGGATTCTTCTGCGCGACCAAGAACAGCACCTGACATCTCCATCTGGCTGTTTGCAGTGATAGCGATCGTTAAGAGTGCGCCTGACTCATTTGGACGTCTGTCGACACTTTCCAAAGTAATATCAAGTTCTACATCTAGGATGCTCAGCTAGACGCATAATCATTCCAAGAAAATGACGACCCACGTTGAGGTTCACAGGAAATCGTCTTCATTCCAATGAGGATGTCTTTGTGGATGGTGCTCTTCGCATAAAGACACACGGTGATACTGGGGAGTGATTCCACAGCACTGCAGAGACTCGGTTTTTAAAACAGGAATAAAAGTTCCATATATCTCACAATGCGTTGATGTTCTCGTTCCACTCTACGCGTTGCCCTAAGCTCTGGATAGATCGTGTCTGACATTTTCTCGCCCCGTGAGTCACGGTAACATAGAACCGCCTTTCCTTCCCAAGGCGGTTCTTGATAAGGGGAAGATTGCGTGCTTTGAGGACTGATGACGAGAAGGTGATTCGTAATATTAGAGAAGTATCACTGAGATACGTACTAGCCACCTCGAGGCAGAGTAAGCCCCGTTTTGTCTCGGTGACTTGAGCGCTGTTCAAAGATAGCCACGTAAGAAAACATTGAAATGAAATGGAAATCAGTGAGGTACGATGTTGCGGATGATTGAGGATTTGGGCTGTAATTACAGTTAAGAATGATGAGAGAATATCCAATATGAGATTGGCATACGAATCAGGAACCATCTTTGTGGGTTCTTGTGTGGGAGCCATAGTAGTTATAAGCTTCCTTCGTAGATTGGAATACAGGTGATAAGGAAGGAAGAGTAGAGAGGTGGAGGCAACGAGGCGCCCGGGAAGGAGAGGAAGGGGTGGGCGTGCTGTGGCGTTGCGCCGTGTTGTTCTCTTTCCGGTCACACTTCCGCTGAGATTGACCAGTTCATGTAAATGTCGACTCCGAGCCGACGCCTTGTCTCCTCGCCAGTTTCATTGTTTACTTCATTTAGGAGGTAAGTATTAAATGCTGGTAAGTGCTGGTAAGTCCCAGTGCCATGCCTTGCTTGGATCACGCGATCACTGCTCTCATGACTCATGGGTCTGTTGGAGGATCGGCAGATATTACTGTAGTGCTCGAACCGGATCTGTCAGATGAAAAGCATGGTTTGCAAAAGTAACAAATGAAATGACGTTTCTGCAAGGTCCCTCATCTCATAGACCTCATCCTCGATCTCTGCCTTGAGCGACTCGACCAAATCGTATGCCCCAGCATCATCGCTGACGCAGCATAACCCCGACAACGCGCGCACAACCTTTTTGCCAATGCTTCCCACCCGTTCCCGCATGCTCCCATCGCAGACATCCCGCTCATCGCCGGTCTTTCATCAACTCGATTGCCAAACGAACTCATGTTCGTTCTCCACCACTCGAGCATCTCCAACCTAAACCTCAACCTCAAATTCCCAAATTGGCGCCTCTTCTCCCTACAAACGTGACCTCCTCCTACCGGTAAAAAGTACCTCTGCAAATTTATCCTCGTCCGCCTTTCGTAGCGCAAATTCACGAGCCGTCAAGCCGCACGCGTGATGATACCCGACCAGATGCCGTACGGCTGTAAACGGGACCAAATCGACGTGTCGTCCGAGCGAGTCGGGCGTCAATGGCGCTAGCGTCAGAGTGTGCGTCGCAGCGGTTTTCAGGACCGCCTGCAAACGCAATTAATAGGGGATTCCGAACAGGCACAAAGGTTGACGCGTCATTAGCGGGTGAGACTGAAAACGACTCGTCAACATCTCGCATAGTCTGCTGATCTCGTAATTGTCCACTGCGAGCCTTCCGTCAGCGTGTCTAGCTATCCGTCATCCTCGTCGCTTTTCTGCCGCTGATGCTGGCGCTGCTGGCTCCGTGAAACTGGCGACGGCGTGTTGTGGGACGCGATGGGATAGATGGGATATAAATGAATCGAGTGTGGCGCTGCTTTATGGGAGTCGGACGAGACTCGAGAGGTAACCCGTCTTTGTCGTCGTCGGGGTTTTTGACGAAAGGGCTAGGACAGGGAGGATGAGGGAAAGCGAACGTGTCCTTGAATACGGGGGGCGCTTTGGACAAGATGACCCTGTGGACGCGAAAGTCAAGGTTGTCGATAGACCGGAGGATGGTATTCGCATCTGCGTCGTCAAATGGAGGGCCGAAATCGCGAGCCACGTTCGTCTTGTTGAAACTCTCTATCAGCCCTGAACACGACCCTTGCCTCGTGGTCCGGTGGACGTAACAACGTAGGAGCTTTGATCTGAGGTGTGTGATCAAGCAAAAACTTGCAGTCTAAATGCAATATAACTTCCGGATACAATTTAAAACCTCTTAGCACCATGCCCTCCATGACCTCTTGGAATAAGAGAAAGCAAAGAAGGGAATGCAGGAACTTTCCCTACGTTTGGGACGCGGCGTTTGTCAATCTCCTTTCCATGATCGAAATTTACAAGCCATGCTCAGACAAACTCACGGAAGCTAATTCCAAGATCGCCTACACAACATGCAACTAGTACTCTATTTGTCTTGCTATTTGTGAACATATACTGTAGCCCAATTTGATCCATGTACAAAGTTTGAAAGATCAAGCTCGGTATAATCTTTGCCTACGATCCAGACAGTATTAGATCTGTGAAGATATGGCCGGTGAATCTGAGGGATCCATAAGAAAAGTTCTTTCTCTTCTCCGCACATCCAACCATCGTCATGGATCAGGAGCTCGTCGGTAAGATAGATCTTCTCGGCATTTGTTCTTTCCTTGACCAGAATCGTGCGACCTCGCGAGGGTGAGGTAATGGGCTGCCTATCCGGCGACGATACAACAGAAAAGGCTGATGTGAGGTGCCCACTAGACAGGCCCACCGGCGGCTCTCCAGCTGTAGCTTCCCATACGCGAATTGTGAGATCTGACGACGCTGATGCAATGCGCCGTCCGTCTGGCGAGAACGCAACCGATCTGACTGATTCGGTGTGTCCAATAAACGGTCCCCCTACGACCTCTCCAGTTGCGGCATTCCATATACGAATCGTGCGATCGCCCGAGGCAGAGACTATCCGCTGCCCGTCCGTGGAAAATGTAACAGAATTGACCGAGTCTGTGTGTCCAGTAAATGGGCCCGCTATGGCCTCTCCTGTTGCGGCATCCCATATACGAATCGTGCGACTGTCCGAGGCTGAGGCGATACGCTGTCCATCTGGCGAGAATACAACGGCTTTGACAGCGTGTTCAGTAAATGGGCCCACCACGACCTCTCCTGTCATGGCATCCCACACACGAATCGTGTGATCGGAGGAGCCCGAGGCAATGCGCTGCCCGTCCGGTGAAAAGGCAATAGAGCCGACGGCATTGGTGTGTCCAGTAAGTGGGCCAGCTGTGACTTCGCCCGTCACAGCATCCCACACGCGAATCGTATCATCTCTTGCGGCCGAAGCGATGCGCTGGCCGTCTGGAGAAAATGCAACAGAAAGGATCCAATCGGTGTGTCCAGTGAACGGGCCGGCTACGACATCTCCTGTTGCGGCATCCCAAACACGAATCGTGCGATCGTCCGAGGCAGACACGATGCGCCGCCCATCTGGCGAGAATGCAATAGATCTGACCCAATCTGTGTGTCCAATAAATGGGCCAGCTATCACCTCTCCCGTTGCAGCGTCCCACACACAAATCGTGTGATCCGATGAGGCCGAGGCGATGTGCTGCCCATCTGGTGAAAATATAACACATATGACTGAATCGGTGTGTCCAGTAAACGGACCATCCACGAATTGTGTTGTTGCTGTGGCATCCCACACGCGAATTGTGTGATCTCCAGAGCCTGAGGCAATGCGCTGCCCATCTTGTGAGAACGCGACAGAAAACACCGAACCAGAGTGTTCAGTAAACGGGCCCGCTACAACCTCTCCACTTGTGGCGTCCCACATCAGAACCGTGAGATCATCTGAGGCCGAGGCAATTCGGTGCCCATCTGGGGAGAATGCAACAGAGTTCACACCAGCGGTGTGCCCAGTGAATGGGTCCGTTACGACCTGTCCGGTCATGGCGTCCCACACGCGGATTGTGAGATCGTCCGATGCTGAGGCGATGCGACGTCCGTCCGGTGAGAATGAAACAAAATTGACAATATTGGTGTGTCCAGTAAATGGGTCCACTATGAGCTCCCCTGTTATGGCATTCCACACGCGAATCGTGCGATCATCGGAAGCCGAGGCAATGAGTTGACCGTCTGGAGAGAATGCAGCAGATCTAACACCATCAGTGTGTCCGGTAAACGGGTCCACTACAACCTCCCCTGTTGAAGCATCCCAGACGCGAATTGTGTGATCATTCGAGGCCGATGCAATGCGCCGCCCGTTCTGTGAGAATGAAATGGATCTGACCGAATGTGTATGTCCAACAAACGGGCTCGCTACGACCTCTCCAGTTATTGCATCCCACACACGTATCGTGCGATCGCGCGAGGCTGAGGCGACACGTTGTCCGTCTGGCGAGAATGCAACAGAGTAAACACTATCGGTGTGTCCAGTAAATGGGCCTGCCACGACATGTCCCGTTGTGGAATCCCACACCCGAATTGTGCGGTCTCGCGAGGCTGAGACTATCCGCTGCCCATCTGGTGAGAATGCAATAGAGTCAACTGAATCGTCATGTGCTGAAATAGTCATTTCCAATGTTGGCCAATGAAGGGGCTGCCCTCGCCCCAACGACAAGGTGTGAGGAAATAGGTGAATGTAGTTCTTCAGGATGTGGGAAGAGGCCGGCGCGAAGGGCAAAGCAGAGACATAGATATGTGGAGCACTTCTTGCTATTGCCATCCCGAAATATCGCACAAACGAGGACGCGTCGTTCACAAATGCCAACATATTCTCTACATCAGTTTGGGATGGCCGTTGCGACTTTTCATAATAGTCATTACATATCACATGTCAAATGGAGGTTGTACATACCTTCTGCTGATCAGATTGCAACCAGGCCTTCAGAGATGACAACGCCGGTGAAGCAAGGCCCACGTTGCTCTTAACGCTAAGGACTTCTAGCCAAAATAGAAATTTGTTCTCGAACAATGATCGAAGTTTCGTGAACAGATCGTGTTCGAAGGCAACATACTCTAAATGGTTGTCCCAAAAGACGCAGGAATACCATAGAGCAGGTGGAATATGTTTAAAAATTCGAGATTGTAGGTCTGGGACGTCGCTGTTGGCGATATACGACGATTCCAGTTTGCAGATGTTGAACTTGAGATTATCGAGCATTAGACCAACGCAGGAATGTGCCAACTGATGGTGCGCTTCCTCAAGGTCGACGTAGAACATGTCACTCTTCTTAGTGGTCAGGAAGTCACGGAATGAGGTATGATGGGGAATGATGGGACGCGTTGGATCGGATGAGGTGACATTGGTCAGCAGCGAGCCGAGGCGATGGAGCAATTCAAGAACCGGATCGGAATCCTCGGGGTCATCGATGGGAGCATGCCGTCGCAAAGCAATCAAGGATTGGAGGGAGAGAGGTTTGATCGCAGCAAACAGTTGTCCCATCACCGATCGAAATAAGGTTTGAGCTTCATCCGGCTTGAAGTAACCTTCCAGAACTTCTTCGTACAACTTGTCCAACGGATCTTGTCCATTGTGATCTCGAGAGTGTCCCAACAAGCGCTGCACGCACTTCTTCTTGCTAAACCCAAAACTAGCAGGGGGGCTGTTTATGAACCCACACGCGACAGCTGCCCACTGAAACACGCCCTCTGCTGCCTTTGCTAGTTTCATACCATGGTCGTTGAACACGTCCGGAGGGAGCTCATGTCGAAGATACACGCAAATATCTTGCTCCGTCTTGGCAGCCAGTTTGACATCGTCCATGTAGCGCGTGTCGATAGATGACGCACTTGCAAAGGCAGCTTCGACACCATCCTCTGGCCTTGAAGTGACGAGTATACGGAATTTCCGAGGGAGGTCGAGGAGACGTTGAGCAAGAAATACATGTAATCCATTTTTACCGATGGCATCCCCACTCTCATCCAATGCATCAATTACGATAAGAATTGGGTCATGAAGTTCCACATTCTTGAGCGGTTTGAGGAGAAGGCCTTCGAAAAGTGTACGATAGTCTCGGGTACCGTACAGAGAGGGGTTCTCCTTAATGGCCCTTCCGAGGGAGAGTTTGAACGAAGAATTTCGAAGGGAAAGATCGCGAGCAAGTGTGGTGAACAGCTGGTATGCCTCGTCTTTAGATTGTTCCTTTCGCAAAAATGCGAAGTAAGAGCCGAGGTACTTGTTCTCGAATCGACGTGCCACCTCATGTGCAATAGACGACTTTCCCGTGCCCGCTTGGCCGAGGAGAATAAGCCCACGTTCCGATTCCGGATTCTCGACCCAATTTACGATATGCTCCAAGAAATCTTCCCGCGTGCCTGGAAGGCAGCGGTTCTTGTCGCCGAGCCGCCAGCCTCCTTTGTAAGGCAATTCTCTGATTATAGCCCCCATTTCTGCACGCCTCTTATCAGTTCGGCTGTTCTTACGTCTATTAGAATTACATACCAGCGTCTATTGCTTGGGATGACATCGCCCTTAGCTATGGATTCCCTCCATTCAGTCAAATAACTCCTCCTGGGCTGAGGGAATGTTACTCACGTCCCCATGCAGTCCAAGCACAGTAATCTCGGTGGTGACGGCAGCACGAGCCAGGAAATCGTTTCGCAATCGGACGAGCTTGGTACGATACTGTTCTATTTCTCCGTCAACTTGGCCGAACATCTTCTTCCACGTCCGCGTTCCTACAAACCATGTTTACAAACACCAAGGAGAGGGGTCAAGACGACTTACCGACTCCGACATGCTTCGCATACAATTCTATAAATTTCCCAATCTCAAAGACACACTGCAGCATCTCCTCGAGGATTCGTGCTTGCCTAGACTCGGGCCTGATATTCCTCAAAGCATCGGCATCTTCTGCGAATTCGAATGCATCGCGTATCGCCTGAAATAGTGCTCGGACATTGTCGTCACGCTGAACCTGTAGTAACAAAGTCTGACAGGGAGGCAGAAATAGAATGAATGTCCCGTGTACCCCGACAACGTAAGGAGCCGCACCTCAGGGATCTTGGAGAGCAAACTCCATGCCATATTTGCATAGGGTTGCAACTGGAGAGTGGGAGTTGGCTTATGGAAGAACAAACAAATGATACGGGGCATACTGCTGCGATTGAACCGACAGCATCCATCACCAGCTTGATGACATCGACAGCACTGCTCCATGATTCCATAGCGTTGATGGCTTCTTCTGCGCGACCCAGAGTAGCACCTGACATCTCCGTCTGGCTGTTTGCAGTGACAGCAATCGTTAAGAGTGCGCCTGACTCAGTTGGACGTCCGTCAACACTATCCAAAATAATATCAAGTTCTACATGTAGGATGCTCAGCTAGACGCATAATAATTATAAGAAAATGACGACCCACGTTGAGGATCACAGGAAATTGTCTTCACTCCAATGAGGACGTCTTTGTGGATGGTGCTCTTCGCATAAAGAGTCACAGTGATACTGGAGTGTGGTTCCACAGCACTGCAGAGACTCAGTTTTAAACAGGAGTAAAAGTACCACATATCTCACAAGGCGTCGATGTTCTCGTTCCACTCTACGCGTTGCCCTACGCTTTGGATAGATCGTGTCTGGCATTTTCTCGTACCGTGGGTCACGGTAACATAGTACCGCCTTTCCTTCCCAAAGCGGTTCTTGATAAGGGGGAGATTTCGAGCTTTGAGGACTGATATCGAAAGGGTAAATTCGTAATATTAGGGAGGTATCACTGAGATAATACGTACTAACCACCCCGAGGCAAAGTAAGCCCCGTTTCGTCTCGGTCACTCGAGTGCTGTTCAGAAATAGCTACGTGACCAAACACCAGAATGAAACGGAAGAGAGAGACGTACGATGTTGCGGATGATTGAGGATCTGGGCTGTAACGATGGTTAAGAATGAGGGAATATCCTATATGAGATTGGCATACGAATCCGGAACCACGTTGGTGGGTTCTTGTGCGGGAGCCATCGTAGTTATAGGCTTCTTTAGATTGGGATACAGGTAATAAGGAAGGAAGAGTTGAGAGGTGGAGGCAACGAGGCGCCCAGGAAGGAGAGGAAGGCTGGGCGTGCTGTGGCGTTGCGCCGTACTGTTCTCTTTCCGACAGTCACACTTCAGCTCGAGATTGACCAGTTCATGTAAATTGTATCAACTCCGAGTCGACTCCTTGCCGTGTTCATGGTTTACTTCACTTGGGAGGTAATTGCCAGTGCCTCCCTTGTTTAGAGAGTGTGGGAACCCAGAGCATAAGCTCGACAGGAAACGGACTGCTCCCGAGGATCACGCGATCACGCGTGATCACGGCTACGTGACAGAGCCTCAATTTCACACCACCACTGTACCATATTGAGGACATTCTGCACTATATCAATCCAATTTTTTTTTAAACAAAAAAGGGGGGGAACTGTTTACTGTAATAGCTATTTAGTTCAACTCGACGAAAATCAACAGCAAAGACTTCCCCAGACGTGGATGATGGGGTTGCAATTGCAGCATACAGACTTGGAAGCCTACTTCCGGATGTGGGATACAGTAACTGATTGACATGTGTCTGGATGGAAGCATATTAGTGAGTGATTTCTGAAAACAAACCTAATTAATGAATTGCCTTGCACTAGGATCAATGCCAGCCCTGACAACGCGCGCACAACGTTTTCGCCAATCCACCTATCACTCAATCGCGTATGCCACCGTGACCGTCACAGCCATCGCCGCTCATTCTTCAGCTCTATTGCCAAACGCTCACATGTACTCTAGCGCCTCCAATCTGAACCGCCTGAACGTCTGAACCCCGACTCTCAGATTCCCAAACTGGTACCTCCGACCCTTACAAACGCGACTTGCTCCTGCTCCTATCTCTGGACTCCTGGCCCACATTTAGCCAGCCACGCAAGAACATCTCCGCAAAGTCGTCTTCGTCCGTCGCAAATTCACGCGCCTCCACGCTGGACAACTCGATGAGATGTCGCACAGCGATGAACTGGACAAGATCGACCTGTCGTCCGAGCGAGTAGAGTGTCAGTGGAACGAGCGAGAGCGTGCCACCGCAGACTGCAGGAGCGTAATAAGTGACTCCGAGCAGTCGCGGCGGTAGACGTGTCGTCAGTGAGTACGCCACCAAACGCGCTGTGAACTTGTGTCAATGACGTTGACCGCCGATCTCGTACTTGTCTGCAGCGAGCCCATGCTTCCGACATCGTGTACAGGGCTCTACACCGTTTTCGTTACCGCTAGGTCTGTCATCGCCCTTGTTCTGGCCCCTTACATTTAAGGGCGGCGTATCCGACCAGATGGCATACAGTAGCATCGACGCGTGTCGCTGCCAGTGCTCTCTGGGAGGACAAGGGATAACCCGTTTTTGTAGTCGACGTCTTCGTCGTCGTCCTCATTCTCCAGTTCGACGCAAGACCCAGGAGAAGGCGGATGGGGCAAGGTAAACATGTCCTTGAATACGGGTGACGCCGCTTTTGACATAGACGCAGAAGTGTAAGTTATCTATAGATGGTTATATCGGCATCCATAGTCTGCGTCGTCAAATAGAGGTCTGAGCCATCTTGGTCATGTTGATACGCATGGAGGATTGGCAGATACAGTGCTCGAACTCGACCTGTCAGATGAAAAGCATGGTCAGCAAACGTCGTCAAGACTCCTCACCTCGTCCTCGATCTCCGCCTTGAGCAATTCGGCCAAAATCGTATGCGCCAGTACCATCGCCGACGCAGCATGACCCCGACAACGCGCGCACAACCTTTTCGCCAACGCTTCCCACTCGTTCGCGCATGCCCCCATCGCAGCCGTCCCGCTCATCGCCGGTCTTTCAATGACTCGATCGCCAAACCAATGCATGTACGTTTGCCACTCGAGCATCTCCAACCTAAACCTCGACTCACACAATTTCACAAACTGGCCTCTCTGCTCCCTACAAACGTGACTTCCTCCCGCTCCTGTTCCTATTGGCGTACTACAGGTAAACCAGCCAGGTAAAAAAACACCTCCGCAAATACATCCTCGTACGCCTTTCGTAGAGCAAATTCACGAGCCGTGAAGCCACACGCACGATGATACTTCGACCATGATGCCGTATGGCGATAAGCGGGACCAAATCAACCTGTCGTCCGGGCGAATCGAGCGTCAACGGCGCTAGCACCAGCGTGTGCGTCACAGCAGTCAGCAGGACCGCCTTCGAACGCAATTCAGAACAGGCGCAACGGTTGCCAGTGATGCGTCATTAGCGGGTGAGACTGAAGCAGGCTCGTCAGCGTCTCGCGCAGACTGCCAATTTCGTACTTGACCGCTCCAAGCCAGGATTCCGTCGGCGTGTATAGCGGTCCGTCCTCCTCTTCGTTTTTCTGCCGCTGCTGCTGGTTCCATGAGTGTGACGGCGTGTTGTGGGACACGACAGTGTAGATGGCATATAGAATCATCGAGAGAGTGGCGCTGCTTTCCAGGAGTCGGACGAGAGGTAACCCATCTTTGTAGTCAATTTCTTTGCTCGAGTCGTCGTCGTCAGGGTTGTTAACGACAGGGCTAGGACAGGGAGGATGAGGGAAAGTGGACGTGTCCCTGAATATGGGGACGCTTTGGACTTAAGAGCAATGCCAATCAAATTTCAAAGCTCTTAGCAACATAATAACTTCCATGGCCAGATAGAAGAAAATAAACCAAATGACAGATCCAAAGGCACATCAGAAGAAGAGGGAATGCAGGAACCTTCTTTACTTTTGTGGGACGCATTTGTCAATCTCCACTGCACTCCATTTTTTTTAATTTTAAAAAAAAGCAGCATTTATACCCTGCAACATGTAACGATGACAAAGACGCGGTCCCCGGGGTACACAAATTGGATGAGGCGGCGGAGAGTGGTTAAGTAATCGTAACGAAGGAGAGGTGTGCCGATCGAAATCTACTAGCCATGGCACGGACAAGACTCCGCGGGATGCTAATTCCTCTAGGGCAACATGTCGTGACGTACAATATGCTCTATTTGTTAACATATACTGTAGCCCAATTTGATCCATGTACAAAGTTTGAAAGATCAAGCTCGGTATAGTCTTTGCCCCCAATCCAGACAGTATGAGATCTATGAAGATATGGCCGATGAATCTGAGGAATCCATAAAAGAAGTTCTTTCTGTTCTCCACACATCCAACCATCATCATTGATCGGGAGTTCGTCTGTAAAATAGATCTTCTCAGCATCTGTTTTCTCCTTCACACGAATCGTGCGATCTCGGGAAGCCGAGGCGATGCGTTGCCTGACCAGCGAAGACCGAACAGAAAAGGCTGCTTCTGGGTGTCCAGTAGATAGGTCCGTTACGCGCTCTGTTGTTGTTACATCCCACACACGAATTGTGCGATCGCCCGAGGCAGAGACGATGCGCTGCCCGCCCGGGGAGAACGCAACAGAATTGACCCAATCTGTGTGTCCAGTAAATGGACCTCCTATGACCTCTCCTGTTGCGGCATCCCATATACGAATCGTGCGATCGTCCGAGGCCGAGGCGATACGCCGTCCATCAGGCGAGAATACAACAGCGTTGATATCATTAGTGTGTCCAGTAAATGGGCCCGCCACGGCCTGTCCTGTTGCAGAATCCCACACACGAATCGTGTCATCGTGTGAAGCCGAGGCGATGCGCTGCCCTTCTGGTGAAAACGCAACAGAGGTGACCAACTCTGTGTGTCCAGTAAATGGGCCCGCTACAACATGTCCTGTTGCAGCATCCCACACACGAATCGTGTGATCGAAAGAGGCCGAGGCAATGCGCTGGCCGTCCTGCGAGAATGCAATAGAGTTGACCTGATTGGTGTGCCCAGTAAATGGGCCTGCCATGATTTCTCCCGTTGCAGAATCCCACACACGAATTGTTTTATCTCTTGCTGCCGAAGCGATGCGCAGCCCGTCTGGAGAAAATGCAACAGAAAAGACCCAATCGGTGTGTCCAGTAAACGGGCCAGCTACAACATGTCCTGTCGCGGCATCCCACACACAAATCGTGCGATCGTCTGAGGCAGACGCAATGCGCCGTCCGTCTGGCGAGAATGCAATAGATCTGACCCAATCTGTGTGTCCAGTAAATGGGCCAGCTACCACCCTTCCCGTTGGAGCGCACCACACGCAAATCGTGTGATCCGATGAGGCCGAGGCGATGTGCTGCCCATCTGGTGAGAACGCAACACATATGACTGAGTCGGTGTGTCCAGTAAACGGACCCGCCACGAACTGTGTTGTCGCTGTGGCATCCCATACGCGGATTGTGTGATCTCCAGAGGCTGAGGCAATGCGCTGCCCATCCTGTGAGAACGCGACGGAAAGCACCGAGCCAGAGTGTCCAGTAAACGGGCCTGCTACAATCTCTCCTTTTGTGGCATCCCACATGAGAATTGTGAGATATGAGGCCGAGGCAATACGCTGCCCATCTGGGGAGAATGCTACAGAGCAGACACCGCTAGTGTGTCCAGTAAATGGGTCCATTACGACCTGTCCGGTCATGGTGTCCCACACGCGAATTGTGAGATCGTCCGATGCCGAAGCGATACGTCGTCCGTCCGGTGAGAATGAAACAAAGGTGGCACAACCGGTGTGTCCGGTGAATGGGTCCACTATGGCCTCCCCCGTTGTGGCATCCCACACGTAAATCATGTGATCGTCAGAAGCGGAGGCGATGAGTTGGCCGTCTGGGGAGAATGCAACACATCTAACAATGTCAGTGTGTCCGGTAAATGGGCCCACTACAACCTCCCCTGTTGAAGCATCCCAGACGCGAATTGTGTAATCACTCGAGGCCGATGCTATGCGCAGCCCATTCGGTGAGAACGAAACGAATCTGACCCAATCGGTATGTCCAATAAACGGGCCTGCGACGACCTCACCGGTTGTTGCGTCCCACACACGAATCGTGCGATCGTGCGAGGCTGAGGCGACACGCTGCCCGTCTGGAGAAAATGCAACAGAGCTAACGTCATCGGTGTGTCCAGTAAATGGGCCCGCCACGACGTGTCCCGTTGTGGAATCCCACACCCGAATCGTGCCGTCTCGCGAGGCTGAGACTATCCGCTGTCCGTCCGGGGAGAATGCAATAGAGCAGAACGAACTGCCATGTGCGGGAATAGTCATTTCTAATGTTGGCCAATGAAGGAGCTGCCCTCGTTCCAATGACAGTGTGTGGGGAAATAGGTGAATGTAGTTCTTCAAGATGTGGGAAGAGGCCGGCGCGAAGGGCAAAGCAGAGACATAGATATGTGGAGCACTTCTTGCTATTGCCATCCCGAAATACCGCACAAATGAGGACGCATCATTCACCACTGCCAATAAGTTCTCCACCTCAGTTCGGGAATGCCGTTGCAACTTTTCACGATAGTCACTACATGTCACATTCACATGTAGGTTGTACGTACCTTCTGCTGGTCAGATCGCAACCAGGCCTTCAGAGATGACAACGCTAGTGAAGCAAGGCCCACACTACTCTTGACGCTGAGGACTTCTAGCCAAAATAAAAACTTTTTCTCGAACAATGAGCGAAGGTTTGTGAACAGATCGTGTTCGAAAGCAACATGTTCTAAATGATTACCCCAAAAGACGCAGGCATACCATAGAGCAGGTGGAATATGTTTGGAAATTCGAGATTCTAGGTCTGGGACGTCACTGTTGGCGATATACGACGATTCCAGTTTGCAGATGTTGAACTTGAGATTATTGAGCATTAGACCAACGCAGGAATGTGCCAACTGATGGTGCGCATCCTCAAGGTCGACGTAGAACATGTGACTCTTCTTAGTGGTCAGGAAGTCACGGAATGAGGTATGGAGAGGAACGATGGGACGAGTGTGGTCAGATGAAGTGACATTAGTCAGCAGCGAGCCGAGGCGACGGAGCAATTCAAGAACCGGATCGGGATCCTCGGGGTCATCGATGGGAGCATGCCGTCGCAAGGTAATCAACGATTGGAGGGAGAGAGGTTTGATCGCAGCGAAGAGATGTCCCATCACCGATCGAAAGAGGGCCTGTGCTTCATCCGGTTTGAAGTAACCTTCCAGAACTTCTTCGTATAACTTGTCCAACGGATCTTGTCCATTGTGATCTCGAGAGTGTCCCAACAGGCGCTGCACGCACTTTTTCTTGCTAAATCCGAAACTAGCAGGGGGGCTGTTTATGAACCCGCACGCGACAGCTGCCCACTGGAACAAGCCCTCTGCTGCCTTTGCTAGTTTCATACCATGGTCTTTAAACACGTCCGGAGGGAGCAAATGCCGAAGATATACACCAATATCTTGCTCCGTCTTGGCAGCCAGGTTGGCATCGTCCATGTAGCGCGTGTCGATAGATGACGCACTTGCGAAGGCAGCTTCGATACCATCCTCCGGCCTTGAGGTGAGGAGCACACGGAATTTCGGTGGGAGGTCGAGGAGATGTTGAGCAAGAAACAGATGTAATCCATTTTTACCGATGGCGTCCCCACTCTCGTCCAATGCATCGATTACGATAAGAATTGGGTCATGAAGTTCCACATTCTTGAGCGGTTCGAGGAGAAGGCCTTCGAAAAGTGTACGATAGTCTCGGGTACAATAAAGTGAGGGGTTCTCCTTAACGAACCTCCCGAGGGAGAGTTTGAACGAAGAATTTCGAAGGGAAAGATCACGAGCAAGTGTCGTGAACAGCTGGTATGCCTCGTCTTTAGATTGCTCCTTTCGCAAAAATGCGAAGTAAGAGCCGAGATACTTGTTCTCGAATCGACGTGCCACTTCATGAGCAATAGACGACTTTCCCGTGCCCGCTTGGCCGAGGAGAATAAGCCCACGTTCCGATTCCGGATTCTCGACCCAATTCACGATATGCTCCAAGAATTCTTCCCGCGTGCCTGGAAGGCAGCGGTTCTTATCGCCGAGCCGCCAGCCTCCTTTGTAAGGCAATTCTCTGATTATAGCCCCCATTTCTGTGCGTCCCTTATCAGTTCGGTTGTTCATATTACCATTAGAATTACGAATTACACACCAGCGTCTATTACTTGGGATGACATCGCCCTCAGCTGCATTCGCTGCATTCAGTCAAATAACTCCTACTGGGCAGGAGTAACGTTACTCACATCGTCATGCATCCCAAGTACAGTAATCTCCGTAGTCACCGCAGCACGAGCAAGGAAATCGTCTCGCAATCGTATCAGCTTAGTGCGATAATTTTCGATTTCTCCGTCAACTTGGCCGAACATATTCTTCCTCGTCCGCGTTCCTACAAATCACATGTTTACAATTACCAAGGAGAGAGGTCAAGAAGACTCACCGACTCCAACATGTTTCGCATACAATTCGATAAATTTCCCAATCTCGAAAACATACTGCAGCATCTCCTCGAGGATTTGTGCTTGCCTAGACTCGGGCCTGATATTCCTCAAAGCATCGGCATCTTCTGCGAATTCGAATGCATCGCGTATCGTCTGAAAGAGTGCTCTGACATTGTCGTCACGCTGAACCTGTAGTAGTAAAGTCTGACAGCGATGCAAAAGCAGAATGAATGTCCCGGGTACCCGACAACGCAAGAAGCCGCACCTCGGGGATCTTTGAGAGTAAACTCCATGCCAGATCTGCATAGGGTTGCAACTGAAGAGCGGGAGTCAGCTCAGACAAGGACAGGCAAAATGATTCTGGGCATACTGCTGCGATCGGACCGACAGCATCCATCACCAGCTTGATGACATCGACAGCACTGCTCCATGTATCCATTGCGTTGATGGCTTCTTCTGCGCGACCAAGAGTAGCACCTGACATCTCCGTCTGGCTGTTTGCAGTGACACTGATCGTTAAGAGTGCGCCTGACTCATTTGGACGTCCGTCAACACTATCCAAAATAATATCAAGTTCTACATCTCCTCAGCCAGACGCATAATAGTTATAAGAAAATGACGAACCACGTTGAGGTTCACAGGAAATCGTCTTCACTCCAATGAGGACGTCTTTGTGAAAGGTTCTCTTTACATAAAGAGACATTGTGATATTGGAGAGTGGTTTTACAGCACTGAAAGAGACTCAGTTTTAAACAGGAGTAGAAATACGACATTTCCCACAAGGCGCCGACGTTCTCGCTCCACTCCACACGTTTCCCAACGCTCTGGATAGATCGTGTCTGGCATTTTCTCGCACCGTGAGTTACGGTAACATAGAACCGCCTTTCCTTCCCAAGGCGGTTCTTGATAAGGGGAAGATTGCGTGCTTTGAGGACTGATAGCGAAAAGGTAATTCGTAATATTTGAGGAGTATCACTGAGATACGTACTAGCGACCTGGAGTTGAAGTAAGCCCCGCTTCGTTTCGGTGACTTGAGTGCTGTTCAAAGATAGCTAGGTGAGCAAAGGTCGAAATGAAATGGAAGTGAGCGACGTACGATTTTGCGGATGATTGAGGATCTGGGCTGCAATGATAGTTAAAAATGATCAAGGAATATCATAAGATTGGCATACGAATCTGGAACCGTCTTGGTGGGTTCTTGAGCGGGAGCCATCGTAGTTATAGGCTTCCTTCGTAGATTGAAATGAAGGTAAAGGGGAAGGAAGAGTTGAGAGGTGCAGGCAACCAAGGAGAGAGAGGCTGGGTATGTGACGTTGCGCCCTTGCTTGCGCCGTAGAACTAATCTCTTTCCTACTGTCACATTTTCATGTTTACTTCACTTGGGAGGTCAGTCCCAGCTGCTTAGAGCGCGTGGGAATGCACACTACTTTACTGGTTGGATTGCGGATTTATGGTCGGGTAACGGATCAATCCGGGCCATAGTTCAGACTCCGCAGGAGCGTGGGCTTGCCCCTGAAATATCTAAGCATCGGTGCTCTAGATAGCTAGATAGAAGTGCCAACATTGTCTGCTCAAATCTTGCTTGTTGTTGGTACTGTACATGATGGCTCGGAGGGGATGATACTTACAGATGCCGTGCTCTCAAAAGGGTAGTACCATGCCAATGTGTATTTTTAAATGAATTACAAGCCTATGGAATAAAATCACCCATTGTTGAAGGCAAAAGAGGACTGTGCGGAGGGATACCGGAATCACCCCTGTGTAGCGATTGCCGACATCGTTCTTGTGGCAGGATGTAGCGGGACAACATTTCTCTTGGTGATATGTTCTGCAAACCGACAAAGGGCCCGGACACGACTGGGAGAAGCACAACGAGACGTCGATCATGGACAAGGGCAAGTGGACTGTGCCAGACGTGTTGCTCTATGGTATAGCAGACAGTTCATCTGCAACGAAAGATACGAAACACGTCCCGATTATTATGGTATTGATGACGCTATTTCCTTCCCCGCGATCCCAACAGCAGTGGATGAGCGTGTGTAAGCCTGGGTGGTTGACGTGTACATACCACATCAGTAACTACAGTACTAGGTTTTTCTTTTTCAGAAATCAGCTTCCAATCAGAGACATATCGATTGAGTCTGTATCGTGTGACGTCCCTGGAACGAGGTCTGCTATTCTACCCATGGACTCGGACAGGCAGACCCTGTGGCGATCAGGCTCGTTGCGGCTTCAGGTTGCGATGCTGGAGGGAATGCTGCTTATCAATGTACATGCTAGGATCAACGCCAACGCAGCATAGCCCCGACCACGCGGGCACAACTGTTTTCGCCAATTCAATTACCCCACTCATTCGCATATGCCACCGTGGCCGCCGCAGCCACCGCAGCTCGTTCATTATTTCTATTGCCAAACGCTCGCATGTACCCCTACCACCACCTAGCGTCTTCAACCTGAACGGCCTGAACCTCGACTCTCTCAGGTTCCCAAACTGGTACCTCAGGCTTTGCCCATCATGGTGCATCCCAACACAATGTGTTTCAGAGTCTATGGTAGCCTGGCATGGGTTAACTCTAATTCACAGGCTCAACATTGATGCTGACTTGTGAGATCTGAGCAACGGCCTGGAAAAACGTCGTGCTGCGGCAGGCATGGCCTTGCCGTTTTCTTACCTACGCATCTTTCACATTTCCACGCAAACCCGGCACCTTATTCCTATCCGATAACCTCCGCAACTAATACATCTATTAACCTCACTCAGATCGAATCACGACATATCGGTAGCAGGTCAAGGCGATGGCGGTCGGCCTACCGCATCTCCCCAGGCCTCAAGTTCAGCCCTGACTTTGCTACACAGAAAGGCACTCACGTACGACGTGTCTGCAGAACTGGTCGTGCATAATTTCTGCGTGTCTCCATGTCTCCAATCACGCTCAGTACTCCTCCTCAAAGTGAGCGTCTCCGAGTCTGCGCTCCGGCGCGTACGCAAGTAGGATAACAACCGCATCGAGCGCGCAGTGCCTGTGACGATCGTCAATCCCGTAGAAGATATCGGAGGGTCAGAAGATCGCTTCGCTCAACGCTCCCCGTCCTTCTCCAGATACTTCACCTTCTTGGGTGAGGGAAAATTTTGTGGTTTTGTTATCCGTTCTCTGACTTGATCCCGCTTCTTTTTCCTGTTACGGGCTAACTTATCCTGTTGCCTGTGGATTACGTCGTCCAGCGGATAAGGAAGAACGCCGACAGGAGCAGGCCCCCCGCCCCCAGAAGAGCAGTGCCGGACTGATTTCATTCCGGCCGACCATCATGAAATTGTAGAATAATTTTCTAATCACATTCTCCTGGAGTAGCAGAACTGTCTGCACCGTTGGGAGTTTTCCGTGAGCTCCCTGACAATACGCGCGAATACTATCAAGAACAATTTGACCTTGGGAGACAGACGCAATGAATGCAATCCGCCCAGAGCCAGTTGGCTCTTAGTCCAAACGACTGGGACGGTCGCACGGCAGAGGCGGTACTTCTAGTCGGCTGATACTTTGCTGATGTTTTATGGTCTAGACAAGATAAATAGGGTTACTGACTTGTTCGACAATTTCAGTATCTTGCGTCACCACTGTTAAATGGCATAAAAGACGCGATGAGGGACTGTCTCCCCACAACTCACCGACCTGTGGGGCAAGAAAGAAAACGGCAGCGTAGGCGTGACGTGCTTCTGGACGCAAAGACCGGCGCCAGCACAGCGGCGTAGGCGAGCAGCTTTAAATATAAATAAATATTCTTCGTAAGTCCCACAGAGACTCGGACAACAAATCCCCGTACCACCCATTTGGTCGATCCAGAAAGATAGAGTGTCAACGACCAGCCGAGATAGACCCAGGTCAGAAAAGCCGAAGAGGTAAACGATGGGAGATCCGCCTCTTCCCTATTTCGCTGCGGCGCGATGCGTCACTCATCGTCACCTTTTGTCCATACCTAACCTAGAGGGTGATGAGATTTTGCCTCAGCGGGGCTAGGCCTGTGGCGGATAAAAAAGTTAGGTTATTGAGGTGGTGGTCATGGTCCCCGAGGCTTTCTCCAATTTGGGGTTGGGAGAAGCGGAGAATTGGCGGCTCAGATCTCAGAGTCAGACACCCCGAGTCCCAAGGTTTCCCAGTGGGCGAGTGGAATAGCCGCGCAGTACCTCTTGCGTGAGAATTAGTGCTTCGGATGTGGAAGGATAAGGAAACTTTGCAACGCTATAGCGTAATTTTGCAAATGATGACGTACGGGACTGTAAGGTATTATCGCTGTGAGTTGCTGTGAGAGAAGAAAAACAAACATGAGTCCATGTTTGGCGATGTCGTTAGATATCTGATTCAAATTTGCCATTGGCAAGGTCGTATTTATGACATCATTTCGGGATTATCGGCAACACGTGTGCACCAAAGATGTGAATGTGAAATACAGCCAGCCACATTTTGTATGATGATTTAACGTCATCCCATGTAGTACACTATCGTTAGCACGAAACGACGACATGTTGCAATATTTTACGATAATAGTGCGAGTCCAAAAAAAACGTACAATGAAGGTAAGTATAAGGCAATACCCAAAGGATGCATATACATAAACAATGATGCAAGGCGCGCACACGC
>QLPA01002519.1:0-26247 GCA_003313945.1 Lactifluus pinguis | reverse complement strand
CGTTTCCTCCTCTGTGTTGACGGCGGTGTAGCGGAGGGTCGCGTCGGACTCGTCGAGGAGAAATGCAATGTCGGGGGCAGACTCGGACCCGCCGGGGGGTTCCTCCGAGCGAGGGATATTATAGTTCCTGAATAAGCCAAATTGTAGTGTAGAGAGAGAGAAGTGCAACAACTTGAACGCACACGGTCACGATCGTTCATATATCACCAGACAATTTGCGTTTCCCATTCGAGAAAGGCTGCCCACCCTCACTTTCAACTTGCTGTCCTTCTGTGTGCTCAGGCTCTTTAGTCTCCCCCTTGCTGACCCCCCAGACAGTCCTGCCAATGTTGATAAGCCTGGTGGCATTTCTGGATCAAGAAATGTACAGCGCAAGACCGCAACCGTGTAACTAGTACGCAATGACCTGCATGTAAGGTACTGGCAATGAATCTCTGAAGTCTCTAATGGCTAGTTATTTAAGGGTGGCAAATCCGATACGGCGGTCGGTAATATCCCAACCAGTGTACATGTTCTGGAGGACAGCGTCACCGAATATCCAGGGACCTGCGTTATCACCCGTCAGCTCTGCCACAGGAAAACTGATGTGCCAATTTACCATTATCGGGAAAGTCGTGCGCAATTATATTCGCGATGCAATAATTATGGTCAGTTGGCAATGTGGTGGTAGAGAGAAGCGAATGAGACGATAGCGGGAACGACTTCCCCCCAAGAGTGATGGAAATGGTATCCTTGAATTTGCACGGTACTAGAATAGGTCGGTTAATCGGATAAGTGGCTGCATTCTCATTGTAACGCACCGATAAAGACCCCATCACCGCCATGATCTGGTTCCGGCTGAGCACCCCTGACGCTTTTGAAGAGCTTCATAACTAAAGCTCTAGGACCAATGATCTGGGTGATACCTGTTTGGAAGATTGCCGTGCCACCTCCTATCACCTGGAAATTATCCACAGAAATGCCATCGAAAGGGGCTTGCCAGAAACCCTGACCAAAAAGTGATCATATTAGCATTCACGCTAAACTGATACTTCGGAGAGTAACGTGGCAAACCTTTCCAGTCAAGCCGACCCAGGTCATGGCCCCGACATACAGAGCTTCGTTGACGTCACCAAGGAAGAGCTCGGATTTTCCATCACCTCCAAGCTTGAAACCGAACTTTTTCAGGTCACCTTGGTTGAACAAGGTCTCGATTACCGAAGCCGTCCCAAACGCAGATGATTCCTTGAAACCCATCCCCAGTATGCCGTCAAACTCGACGCCTTCAAAATCACCAGAAATTTCATTTGCAGCCCCGAAGGTCTGGTGAACAGCCTGTCGTGCATAGTATCGGCACTCGATCTTAAAAAAAAAAGGTTCCGCATACATGAAAGCGGCCGCCAATGCTAACGATGTCGTCATATTGGTTCCCTGAATACTTTATGCCAGATGACTCTTTGAGGTTGAAGGTCTTTGAGAGATCTTTGGAGGTCGTGCTTGCTTTTGGGTTATAAAGATGATGTCCTGAGCACTCGGGTCCACAGCTAGACGAAGGTACGATGAGCTCGCTGTTGCCAGTATCGAAAATGACTGCATCAAAGGGTTATAGAACGGCTTGGGTTACTAGCCAGAAAGGCCATACCATTGAATGACTGAGGGGGTTTAGAACCGATGTAGACGTTACCAGACCAGTATTCTTCGTACTCAAGTTGCTCGCCGGTCAACGGCACGCTGGACTTCGCCCCCCGTTTGAAGGCCTCGGCATAAGGGTGGCTCTCACCAGTATTCCGCTCGTACGCGGCAAAGCTCCTCCTCAGCCCCCTGTCAACACAAATACTGATATGTCACTGGAGAAGTGGTAATATTGTGAAGAGCATACGCGATAGCGCGATTCTTCTGCTTGTTCAATGCGGAAGCATTCGCGGCAGGTTTGTCAGAGATGCGATGCTTGGTGAGGGGGATTGCGACACCACTGGCAAGATGAGCATGGGACGGAGACGGAGACGGAGACGGACGCGGATGTCTCGGAATAGCCAAGGTAAGGAAGGGAAATGTAGCAAGGATGAACGCGGAGAAGTACATTTGTGAAAACGAGTGGAGAACTTAAAGTCTTACAGACTAGTAAGAGAGTGGACGAGGATTGTTGACCTCAAGGATATGTGAAACTTGAATGCCGTTGGGGAGTTCGTGCGTGACTTTATATAAACTATGAGGTAGAGTCTGTGTGCTTCTCTGAAAAGCTGGCATGGTAGGCACTCGATGAATACTTGTGTCAGCACCCTGTTTTGAGTATCGAACTTGATCGTTTCCGATTGTTTTTTTTTGCCTTCGATCATACTACGTTTTGCTTATCTCACTTCAAGTTTGACAGTAGTAACCTAGCCACTAATCACAGTACATTAGTAAGTGCGGCACATACTCTGGTGCGCACATCGTCACTTACAAACGACCTCTGGCTTCGTCAGTCACGGACCTGTACCACGGTCAAGCTGGAGGATACCAGTAGTTTAGTATCGCAGACAGCGGCGCAAAGACGAACTCACTGGGGTGAAACGACTTATTCGCTGATGTCGGCACACTGACATCAAGTCCTTCGTTTTCCTGGAGAACGCGCGAGTTAAGCTCAGCTGCTTCATGCCGCAGGTTCGTTCCAACAAGGAAGATGACATGGCTGCTCAACACCGGGGATGGTCGCGTTGACAAGGGAATTTGAACGAGTAACGACACCAGTTGCTATGAACACCGAATTGATATAGCCAAGCCTGTTCATTAGGGATCGTCTACTATCTGGTTACACTCACTTCCTCTGTATCCGCAATGGAGGCGCGAGGTGACCGGTGACAGCCTGAATCTCGTCCCCCTTCGCACCAGAATTAGCAAACCCAGCTGCATTGGCTACGACTGACGAGAGTGTCCTCCCCCGAGGCTGCAGCAAAACGATCCCTTTTGTTGACAAGAGGAAGTTCTGGCTGAATTTGAAAAAGCAGAGTGACAGAGGAGGCGTTGCCAATACATGATGCTTCATGATTCTGGCCATTGCATGAACACCTGACCGTGACGGGGCGGTGGCTCGGGTTCAACTGACTAATACAATTTGAAATCAAACTTGAAATGAAGTCAACAGGCGAACTTGGAATGCTGGCCATGTCGGCTCAATACCTCTTGCACATGCAACACGGCATGTTGCTCGGACAACTGGCATTATGTATCGGCAAAAAAGAAAAAAATAAT
Source organism: Lactifluus pinguis (assembly GCA_003313945.1). Lineage (NCBI taxonomy): Eukaryota > Fungi > Basidiomycota > Agaricomycetes > Russulales > Russulaceae > Lactifluus > Lactifluus pinguis. The sequence goes on along the minus strand of QLPA01002519.1, from coordinate 23,037 downwards.
TTCGATGACTTTTCAACACTTTTCTTGTTACTGCTTTTTGGCTTGCCAACAAGCCGATAAACTCCTCTGACAACGCATATTTGATGTATCGCACCAATTATCGCTCATATGGTAGATGTTTCGAGAATAGTATGAACACCCACCTTCTCCAGAAAGTGGAATTAGAACCCACTAGCATACGTAATGACTCCCCCTCTCCGAAAGATTTCCTTCGCTGATCTATTATACAGTCCCCGAGCATACTTATACCTAGACTGCATCGAGATCTGCGGACGCTTCGTGTTGCGACATGGGGTTCTGAGTGCAGCGTGTCCTATGCTTCCCCACCCTCTTCAATCTCCACCAACTCCCTACCCTCCTCCACCATCTCGCCCTTGGCACATCCAACGGCCTTGATGACACCGCCTCCCGGAGCCCGCAATACCGTTTCCGTCTTCATGCTCTCGAGCACCACAACCGCCTGGCCCTTCTCTACCCGCTCACCAATAGCAACACGGACATCGACAACGAGACTGGGCATAGGAGCGCGTAGTGCACCCCGCGCTAGAGAGTGTGTATCAGCACTGAGCTTTTCTGCCCATGCCGGCGCGCGGTGTAGCACTGTGACAGCGTGTGGCCCGCTGAAGATGTGCAGCCGCTCAGCTCCTGCGGTGCCGTGAGCTTGTGGTACGATGGTCGCACGGCTCACATTATCTGCGATGGTCGCAGAGAGCGATGTCGGGCTCGTGAGTGAGGCTGATATACCTCGAAACTCGACTGGTATCGTGTCACCAGGCGTGGGTTGCACAGCAACGTCAAACAGGCCGCCGGTCGGATGTGTACGGATCCGCAAGGAGACGACAGCACCGGTCCCAGTCTCGAATGAGACTGTGCGCGTGTGAATGTCGCCACCGAAACGGCGCGAGGCTAGGCGAGTCCATGGCGTGGCGGTGTGAGTGGAAGGTGGTTGGTCGCGGAGAACGAGAAAGAGAGCGGCTTGGGCTAACAGTTCGGCGGAGGGCTCGGCGAGAGATGGGAGTAACTCATCGCGGTATTTCTGCGCATCACGTCTCAGACTATCCCTCAAAGCAGTGGAAATGCGAAAGTTGGCAAACCGGAATAAAGCCAGTCTCTACTTCGCCAGCTATGAACGCCGGATGACCCGCAAGTGCGCGAAGAAACGCGATGTTCGTTGACAACCCCACAATGTGATACTCTTCTAGCGCGACGCGAAGCGCACGTAGTGCTTCCGTGCGGTCTGTCCCATGTACAACAAGCTTAGCGATCATGGGATCGTAGAACACGCCAATCTGTGCGCCTGGGCCGAAACCTTGCTCTATCCGAATAGCAGGAGCGGTAGATACCGCAGTAACAGGTGGGGCAAATATATGCGTTGGTATTGGCGTCGAGACATGGAGAAGGCGACCGGAATCAGGTAGGAAATCATTACGCGGGTTCTCTGCATAGATGCGCGCCTCGAAGGCATGACCGACCATGGGAATTTGGGATTGAGTGAGGGGTAAAGGGTTACCAGCCGCAACCTGGCCCGTTCGATGTAAGCACAAGGAGGAGTTATAGGGCCACGTAGATCACCTCGAGTTGCCACTCTACAAGGTCAAGGCCTGTAATCATTTCTGTAACGGGATGTTCGACTTGCAATCGAGTGTTCCTACAAAAAAAGACGAGGTCCAGCCACATGGATGTCACAAAAGAAGTAAGAACATACATCTCCATGAAGTAGAATTTATCTGTGTCTTTATCGAAGATGAATTCAACGGTGCCCGCTCCGACATAATCGACTGCTTTCGCCGCGGCAACTGCCTTGGCACCCAAATCTGCCCGCATATCGGAGGACAGACCAGGCGCGGGCGCTTCCTCGATAATCTTCTGATTCCGCCGTTGTACCGAGCAATCACGCTCCCAGAGAGACACAGTATTCCCCTTGGTATCAGCGAACACCTGGACCTCGACGTGCCTCGGTCGCTCGATGAACTTCTCTACTAAGACAGTCGCGTTACCGAATCCCTTGAGTGCCTCACGCTGCGCGGACTCCAGTGCTTCAAGGAAAGCCGATGCGTTGTCGACAGTGCGCATGCCCTTACCGCCACCACCATGAACAGCCTTGATAAGGACGGGAAATCCTGTGTTGTCAACGAATGAGAATGTTTGAGGTTATGTTGAAGACATGACAAGCACCTATTTTTTCGGCCTCGTGGAGAAGGTGTTGCGGGTCCTGATTGGCACCATGGTACCCGGGAACACAGGGCACACCGGCGTCTACAAGGATTGGGAGTAGGGTCTAATAATCGATTTAATGTCACGGGAAGAATGTGGCACCGTACTCGTCATAATGTTCTTGGATTCGCTGGGAGGGCTATACGTTTCAAATGACAATTAAAACGAAACCCGTGACTTACCTTTTAGACCCCATACTGATGATGGCATTAGGAGGAGGTCCGATGAAGGTGATACCCTCCTTGTCCAGTCGCTCTGCAAAGTCTGCGTTCTCGCTGAGAAAGCCATAACTACAAGACGAGTTATTGGTACACAGAGGACGTTGGATGAATGAACTCAACCCAGGATGTACAGCCTACAGCCAGAATGATGATATACGGGGTTGTCAGACATGGTAGCTAGAGTTCGACCAGCATACATACCTGCGCGCCGCTGCGGTGACAAGCCTCGATGATCTTGTCTATCCTCAGCTGCGAAAGCGGTTCATAGACGTAAACTACAGTCCACCTCGCTACGCACATAACTCTCAGATGATTGAGCGGGACCTATACAGAAAGCTTCATCTGCCTAAAGGCAAAATAGATCAACCATGCGAAGCAGAGAGACTACGGCGCATTACCATCTTTACATGAAGAGAATCTGCATCTACTTGACTGTATACAGCTACCGTTCGAATTCCAAGTTTCTTCGCAGTTCGGATTACGCGACATGCGATTTCCCCTCTAGAAAATATTAAGAGCAAGTTGTGAAGAGAACTCGTCTTTCGTACCTGTTCGCCACGAGTATCTTGTCAAAATGGGGTTTACGGCTGAGAGTCAGAGCGGACTCTGGGTGTATGTGTACAGTTCATCAACAGCCGGGAATTATCAAGGAATTTGGAAAAACACGCACCTGAAGCGGCAGCATAGCTGCGTACCCCAAACAGGGACACCATGTTCCGAGTCTTCTGTTTTGCATTCGAGGTAATTGGTTGTGTCGACCTGAAGACGATATGGGAAGTCGCTGCTGGCAAACGAATGCGATTAAAGTGCTGCACGGGGTGAGAAATGATGCGTGCGCTTCTTGTTGTAGAGGATCGCGAGGGGATCATTGTGTACCGCGACGGACAGTTGTTCCGGTGGCAGAGCAACCCCATTGCCCGTTGTGTGTTCAATCAGCGCCCAGCGCCCATCGCTTTTTAGTCATAGGCGCTCATTATTTATGTCTTACCCTTTACTTCAAGACATGTCCGACCAACTCTTTGAGTAAGTTATGCTCGACACCTAGGCTTCTCCAATTTTCTCTCTTACGGTTACTATTATTACTCGTCTCATCTAGGCCATGGCAGTTAACTGGTACGTTTCCTTCGTTCATAAGCAAGTTGCGTCTTCTAATCTACCCCGCACCTAGTCCTCCGGTCTCAGAACTTTGGCTTGTTGCGACCTGAAAAGTCCTGGAGACCCATCATCACCCTGGAGGTCGATGGTCAACACAAACACGAAGTTATGCTTGGCACAGACGGTCAGAATCCGAACCAGAGGGACATTATGCTTCTGTGAGTTGCATCAAGCGCCTTTGTCAATCGTTCTGACCCCCCACAGTCATCATGCACACCACCAGACTTGTATTAGGTTCGACGTTTGGCACAAGTCCCAAAGTAAGGCCAAAAGTCGGAACCGTCGCCATCATGTTGCAGCAATCGTGATGCCCCTCGGCGAGGTCTTGAAGAAGCAGGGCACAGATCCACGTGCGCCATCACTTGCTCTTCGCGTGCGATGCTCACTCAGCTTTCAGACGTGGAGCTTCGGTTGTCCGGTATCCCTGCTTCACGAAAAAAGTCTGCAGCACAAAAACAGCAACGTTGTGCTTCTATCCTCATTCGGTTACGACCTCCACCACCATACCTCAACTCACCTCTGAAAGAACATGACAGTGACAAGGATGACTTCTCCATGATTAGCTCCGGTATGCCCTGGCCACATTACCCTTGTCCATCCACCAAGTTCTCATGTCTGCTAAGCGGACAAGTATCCTTCTGATGTCCCTGTTACACCTGAGACAGACGACCAGGAGGATCCCCCACCATGGGCAAGCGGTGTCACCGAGGACCCGCCTAATGGTCTACGGCGACGCAAAGTCAAAGGGTACTGTATCAGCTCTGGGGAAGAGCGTTCTGGCGAGTCCGATTACTACCCCAGTGATGGCGAGGTGGAGGACACAAAAGTTTGTGATCCCTGGGAAACCTCAATACCCTACGACGACGAATCTTCGACCATCCACTCAGATTCCCTCGAGATCAGCACATATACTCACGCACCCCCAGTCATCTCCATTATTCTCCCCTCCTTACTTCCTTTAACTTATGTTACCGATAACGTTTCCGTGTTATCGGGCACATCCTTCGCATCCAATACATTCGAAACATTGACATACCACCGCGAATTACGCGAGGCGCAAGTTGATTCAGACTTTGACAGGATCCTTGCCAGACTATTGTCTGAGTGGTATTATACTGGCGCATCGGTAAACATGATTTTCACTCTCCCTTCAAGAGGTGTCGGCTTACTTCTTATTCCAGCTTCTTTCCATCACAGCGTAGATATCTTCGTCAAGTTTATCTATATTTCTGCATGAGCTGATGATATTTCCATAGCGTCGACACAACCGTGTTCGGCTTCTCACCCGGGAATCTCTTCAACGTTGATAGCGTTGCAAAGCGTTCTCTGATTATCTCTAGCCTGGCTGCAGCGATTGGGCTTTTTATCGACGTGTGGTTCATATTCGCCTACTCTGGCGCGGACGTACGAAAGTTCCAGGTTAGCCCCGTCTTAACCACTTTCACTCGAAAAAGGTGCGTTCTGACCGCTTATCTCCCACTCAGAGGCTCGCGGTGGACATATACGGCTCGTACTTCTTCTTTGCGCTCTCGTCGCGCCTACCGCTTGTCGCGCTTTTCATCTCTGTCCTCTCCCTCGTCGGTTTCCTCTGCGCTATGGCGTGGGCTGCGTGGCCCACTGCCGTCCTCGTCATGTGCATCTTCGCGGGCGTGCTCGTCAGTCTCCAGTTTATCGTTTACGGTTGCCATCGTATCGCGCTCGGTTTCGCATGGATCCTGCGCGGGTTTTGGCTGGGAGCATGTTATTTTGGGAGCCGGGTCCGGGGAGTTTTCACACGCGGCCAGGCCCAGAACTCTGATCAAGCGAGGGGAGAAAGAGGGCCAGAGATGTCGGCGCGAGGAGCCGCGCCCCCGATTTCGCCGCGCGCATCCATTCAGGCAAGACACACGACATAAAAAGCGGAGGATGCGCAGTTCTATATCCCGTATTTAGTTGCATTCCAGTTGGTAACTTATTTAGAAGCTGTACACTCATTTTTATCCGATGGATATTCATTATCAGGTACACGTAACCATGTGAACATGGTATCTCATTCAACGTCGAGATGGCTTTGGGCGAGAGGTCATGAACTTTCCGAGTAACGCTAGCATCTCACTAAAGTTGTCAGCTCATCCCCGGGACCCCGTTGGAGACGTAGTATATCTTTCTGCACTGACATTGTTATAGCCTCTCACACAGGGCTTCGTAATATCTCGAAACGCTACTGACCATTTCCTAGTCCTTCCTAGTAGTCCAAGTACTATGAAATTCCAGGACTCTAAAATTTTCCCACGGGCGTGAACCCACTTTGCGAGCATCGTCACTCTGTGTTTCCACTTTTGACTGTCATTTTTTGGGCGCTTTTTTTTGGTTTCCTTTGTCTTGACACTTGAGTTTTTTTTTCCACTTCATTTTGTTTTGCTTTCTCTGGAGCCATCTTTCCAGCAGGCATGCTTACTAAGCTTCCCTTATTCGCAAGCCGCTAAAGCGCTTGTTGAACACGGGACCGCGAGATGTAGTGAATTTAAAAACTCTACCCCTCCACGGTACTAAATATATACGGTATGTAAAAGCCGTACTCAACGGTGCTCAAATTTTGACAACCGACACTTTGACTACGGGTGATGGTCGTCAGATATTCTGGCTGCTCACTAGTTCACTGACTGAGTCCTGTCGGAAGGTCCACAAACTAAACCACACATGCTTCAAGTGCTGACTCGTGAGGGGTACGATGACTTGGCCCAAGCAACAAAGATAACAACTTCAAGTTAAATGCCGGCCCGATCCCTCGCAGTCAGTCCAACAGTTTTTCATCATGACGTTGTCAATTAGTGCGGCGGGTGCAGTCTCAGCTAGGAATGTCTATTCCGCGACATTGAATCATCGTTTCCGCGGGTTTAGGCTGCGGTTCTACAGAGCAAGGTGGCGCTGATTTCTTTCTCATCTCTCAAACTGAATTTAAATAACTGTCTGAGAATGGAAGTCGGTCATAACGGGTGACCTCTCATATTAATGAGCGGCGTCGATATATGACGTTCCTTTTGCCCATAGTCCGCGGCCTTTCACTTAGTACCCCCCCCACAGCGCTCTGGCGGAAGAAGTTGCCCCAGCGATTTTCAAGGTTCCTTACCTATCTAGGCTTGGTTATGCTTCTCATATTGTACAAACCGCGGCTCCGGCAGACGAACCATCGACTCGGGACATATTTTTCTCAACCGACCGACCTCTTAAGTTAATTTTTGAGAGCCCACGATCTGCCGCATCGCCCTGCTGAGTACCATGGGCCTTTCCCTCGAAGAGTCTCAGTTGCTATCACTGGCCTCGACCACATTCCTTTATGGTGCGTCCAGAAAATGCCCTCTCGTATTCCCTTAAAAGCCCATGCATGGATAGGCTTATTCTTCTCTTTGTTTCTCGTCACGAGTGTTGTTATGTCTCGGGGTGTGACGGAGGATATTCGTCAACAGCGAAAAAGGATTCTTCCTGTGTCATTCTTGATGCTTTTGGTGGCTACCACGGTATGATTTGATCCCGCATATCCCCCTCATTCCGTTAACTTGGCGCTTCTCTAGCATATCATCATCCTCTGGGTCCGAGCAAAGCTAGGGTTCATTGTTCAAAAAGGAGGTAGCGCCCACGCCTTCTATGAGGACATCTCGGACCCAACAACACTTGTCAAAGTGTCCTGCATGTGTTTCCAGATGATACTGGGAGATGCAGTGGTTGTGAGCGGATTTTTTACCTCGGTCTGGTTTCCTTATTCATTTTCGAAGATTTGGCGACTCTACGTGGTCTATAACAAACAACTATTGGTGGTCATTCCAGGAATCCTTCTCGTAACTATTTACACAGGTACGTAAACGGAGATCCGGATCATGTTAACCCGCGCTCAACATTCCTTACTTCTAAGCGGTCGCATGTGTCACCAACACGTTGATGGCGAAGGCGCGCCCTGGCACCGACATTTTCCACGTGGCGAAGGCTTGGATCACTGCGTATTTCTCGCTGACCATGTCGACCAATGTCATTTGCTCAGGTGAGCATATCTTCATCCATTCCATTGTTCCCAATGGTTTCATACGCAAAACACGCAAAACAGGCGCAATCGCATGGCGGATATACCTTGTCGGAAAACCGTTAAGAAGGACGACGAGTCTCTGGCCCATTATATTGATCATTGTTGAGAGCAGCGCACTGTATGCTTTCGGTGTAACCGCGGCGCTCGCATCCTTCCTCAGCGGCAGTAATGGGCAGTACATAGCTGTGGAAGCGCTCGTCCCACTCGTTGTAAGTTATGCCTCGCACCTCTAGGTTTTTTTCGATTCGTAGCGCGCGCTCACTCACTGGCACGCCCAGGGCATCGTCTTCTCTCTGATCGTGCTCCAGATTCGCTTTCACATTGACACCACCACCACCATCTCGAGTGGGAGTAAGTTGCCACAGCGCGGAGCGTGGGGCAGACAGTCACTTTGTACTGGGAGTGGGGAAGAGCTAGAGTTTCATGTCCGGCCGCAATCGGTTCAGATGGCTGTTCACATCTCGAAGCAGACGCACACTTATTTATCAGCAGGTGAGAAGAGTAGAGAGCCTTCACCTGACTACTCGGAGCCAATTACCAAAGCCTGATTGAGTTACGGTCCTCCCTCTCCATATACCATACCCAAGTTGACCCACTTCCATCACGTCTAACAAGTCATTCGGTTTCTTATGTAAGAACTTTGTCGAAGAATTCATTTGAGCATTTGTTTATGGATGTTTGTATTAGTCTTTGTCGATCAACCGAATCTGCGCTAGTCCGTTTGATGGGAACTCTGGTCGCCATCCATCACCTGAGGTTCACAACATGTTCTGCGCCTAGTATTGGATACTCTCTTGAGTTTTATTGGGTCATTTCACCGCGAGCCCCGTTGATACTATGTCAACTTTGAACCTCGAATATGTTTTTTTCCTTTGAGTAAGCGGCCTGTTATTACTGATAGTGTCATTTTTGGTGACATGTACAACGAAGCTGCGTCCTGGCTCTGCACCTTCATGAACTCGGACTACTCATCTGATCTCACATTCCAAGTGATCGCTCGCTAACAATTTTGCCGATTCTTCCAACTGCTTCGCGACTCGAAGGTGTCCGTTCCCCACTTTACTATGGCTGCGTTCTTCACCGATCCATTTGTTCTCTGCTTCGATAGGGCCGCCGTCGTACGTGACGGCGTTGTCCTACCCGCTAGCCACGACTGCACTGGCAGCCTTGAAGAGGAAAACGGCGCATGCTCGCCATCAACACTGACTTGTTCGGGCTCTGTTGGCCTTAGATAACGGAAGACACGTTGTCCTAAATGCGTAAGTAACGATTTTTCGATTTACTAACGTCGATTTCTGGCGCTGCTTTGTTTTTTTGCATGGGCCATGTTCTGTAGAAGCCTGAGGCATCGTTATTACAGGTTCAAAATGCTGTCTCCTCTCTGCCTTGGAGACGGGAAAAATTCGTTTCGTTCAACACTTGAAAATATACCAAGCGTGAAGTTGGCATGACTCGGATACTTGACTCGGCCTGGTAGTCGGGACGAGGCTCCACCTGTTATCGTTTCATCATTTTGCTCGTCCGGCCGGGGCATCCAGCGGCTCGGAACTTTGTACAGGTGACCTTATCGTCACCACCCCATTTCGACTTTACCAACCGTCCTCGATCTGAAATTAATATCCCCCGCATTAAACGTCTCATATTCTGACACCACTATCGATCGTTATTCACATGATCACAAACCAAGGTCAGCGGGATAAGTTACGCCAGGCCACACCATGTCAAGATCCAGTCGGAGGATCTGCGGAGTGCAGCACTCTTACCCCAAATACCGTCGGCTCAGTAGGTACCAGCTCGAACCCGAGTTCATGTACTCACGATCATGGAGAACTTCAAGTTTCGACAGATTGCCAGCTAATACTGTAGCATAGAAGTCAAAACATTTGTCGCTTGTCTTTGCATGACTGAGCCACCTCTAAGACATGTAAATTTGTCTTTGCAATTATATTTACGGTTACACTGGCAAGTGGTTAAACAACCCTGTCACTATCGAAGAACCCTCTGAATGCTTGAAAACACTCATCATTAGAAACTATGAACCAATAAAGATGTGATAGCGCAAAACAAAAACCTCTCAATGAGACCAGCCCTGAAAATCATGTGCCATCTCTCGATGAGCTGTTACAACAACAGTCACCTGCAGATCGCACAGGAAATAGCAAGGATGATCCCCCGACGACACAAGCCAGTAGTGCAGCGGCGAGGTCATCACGTCCCAGGGTTGCAAGCAGAGCCCGAAAGGAACAGAGGCGGCAAAAATTAGATAACCAGATAATGGGGGCGGTGCCCCCATAATAGTGGTTAAACTATTAAGAACAGATACTACACTTGATCTAAGCCAAAAGGCCAGAGTGGTAAGGATTAAGGAAAGCAGGGAGCGAGGGTTATATACACGGCAGGCCTGCGCACGGACCAGCGCGCTTATTGGTCAGGTATCCTCGGATGCCGCTACCTCGCCCTTGTTTCAATATTCACTCCATCCTAAGTTACAAGTAAGGTAGATAGTGGCTCTTTTTCGGGTGAATGGTATACTCGAAATGTCTCGGACTCTGTCCATCTTATGTGGGTCTACGGGTGATAATAAGAAAGCAGAAGTCCTAAGTTCGCCACTTGAGCACTCTCGACGATGATGAAGAGGCTCCCCAATACCTCGGTCCCACTCGCACAGCGATCAAAATGGACATCGCCACCCAGAACCAATCAAATACTTCATACGTATGCCGTGCACCGCGTAAAAACGCGACTATTGCAGGCGGAAGCAAGCACCAACGCGCCGACACCCACTCGAGTCTTTAGCAGGTCCGCATCAGCTGGCGAGTACTCCATACCGCAAAGAAAAAGGCTCACCTCGTCCGTGGGAGGAGCGCTAAGCATGTCCATGACGCAAAGTCGACTAGGATCAGGTACGGGGCGACGGACAAGAAGTTGTGGTCTCCCATGCCGATCGTGTCTAATGCGGTAGGGCCAGCTGTCGCGAGCGTGCGTACCCACACCGCAAGCACCGGTGCGGTGAGGGGTAGCAACCACGTCAAGAGCAGTAGCACGTGCTCTGCATCATGCGGTGAAGCCGGGAGCAAAGCGGACATGTCCCGCGCTTGCAATGAATATCGGATCATTGACTTCCGTGTTGGGGATGGCGAACGTAGTGGCGTGGCCACGTCAGTTGGTGAACGAACGACATACGTCGCACAAGTCACTAAATGGATGATCCAGCAACCGAGGAACGCGATCTGCCATGGGATGGCGATCGCCACGAACAATAAGATTAGGAGCATGGAAAGAACGGTATTTCCGCTAATTCCAGCGTAATTTTTTCTTCTGAAATGAGGGTCAGCATGGGGAAATTTTTGGAAAGACCCTACGATCTGATGTACCTTGCAGCGATGCGCCCTAGTTTTCGTATCGGCCATATGACGATGCAGATCATCCACCAGCTGACAGTGACCAGACCCGTCACGAGCAGAAGAATCAGCGGAGTCAGCAGCGCAAAAGCAACCTCGCCTTCGTTCCCCAGAACGTAGTCTTTGGGTAGTGGAATAAGCGATACGATGAATGAAGCCCCCATAAGCGAGGGCAAAGCCTCTCGTGTGAAGAGAAAGAGGGTATCCGACACGCTCGGGAACGGAGCTTTTAATATGCGTTAGTTTGGTCGGAGGAGTGGACGATAGTGACCCTTACCTCCGCTTTCATGTACTCCCAAAGCAGTGAACAGCGCCCACGCAACGATACCCACACCCCAGCCGGGCACAGCTGTCCAGTACCTAGTGCCTGTGCGACCAAGAGTGCCCCACCAGTCAACGCGCAGACGCAGGGAAGTCATTTGACAATCAGGCGATGAGTACAGGGTAAAGTTGAAACCACGGCTGTGGGGAGACGATGTGAATGGTGCACCCGTGTGCGTATGTAAGAGTGATGGCTGTGAGTGTGTGAGGGAGTGAAAATGGGCTTCCGAGAGTGATGTATGCTCGAGGAGTGGGGAAAAGAAAGACTCTGTGGGGGGTAAGCGATAGTGAGACCTGAATAGAAATGACAATGCTCACTTATACATGACTGTCCCTCTGCGTAAGTTGCGCTGACATGGTAAACCACCAGAGCATTGGACAGCAAAAGTGGGAGCCGGACTTCGGAAAGGAGACTATTTGGATCAACTGAGATAGACATGTCTTTGAATAGAAAGTCTAGGCATGCACTTTGTCAATGTCAAGGAAGGCAGGTTCGAGCTAGTCACGCACCATAAACGCTGAATGTACTAATGACAGGCACATCTTCTACAAAGCCACCAAATATCCATCCGCGCTCCTCGCTTGTGGAATACTCTATGGCAACCCATTGATGTTCGCCATTATGCTCCGGTAACGTCGCCTCAAAGACAACGACACCTTCCGACTCGTCAACGCCTTCATATGGGACAGGAAATGGCTTTTCTGGAGAGGGATTGGGAATAAGCTTGAGAGTGGTTGGGTGCCACTCTTCACAGACAGGGCTGAATGATGAAGTATGCCCGTCGCCAGTCCGGGAGGAACACAACTGGAACGACACTGATAAGGAAGTCGCATGATGAGGTGCCAAGGAGAGAACCGAGCCTCCTGACACGTAGGCTACAAATTTCGTTGGAGAACTCGCCTCTGGAACGGGCATGAGGTATACCGCTTTCGGCTGGCGCAAATTACGTAGGACCAGGGGCCCGGGAGGGAGGAAGATATAGTTTTCTTGGGTCAAGTCAAGTGGTGAGGGATAACTCAATGCAGGTGGGAGCGAGCGCCCATCGCGGAGCCAACGATCCAAGATGAAACCACGGTCCATAGGTGATGAAGCAACGCCTAACTCCAGTGCTGCTCGAGCGACGCGCCAGCGGACTTGATGACACCAGACCATAGCTTGGTGCCCTACACCCGACCAGCACCCTTCCAGGGCACTGGTGAAAATAGTCTGTCGATACACATTCTCGTTTTCGGGTACAGGGAGAATACAAGACTCGGACGGGACCATGAGATCGGTTGCGCCGCCACACAATGACAGGATGGGCGTGTCAGCGGTCGCAAGTGCAGCCTGGTTGTGGTCGTAGATGGTAGCAATACGACGGTCGAAGCGGGCGGGTGGGATCTTGTGGGGAGTGGACATGGTGATGACTGCAGAGATATTTGGAGAAGGAAGAAGAGACGTAGCGACGATGCCGCCCATCGAATGACCCATCACGATGATTGAAGTACCACTCGGGTAAAGAGAAAGAATGTAGGCTATGGCGCGGGATGCGTATTCTCTCTCAACATCCAGAGTAGGCCCATGGAGGGCGGAAAAGTCCTCGTTGTACTTAACTGATGAGCATCTAAGCGAGAGGAATGCAGTAAATATTAAGGCACACGCACCAGCAAAGAAGTCGAGCTGTTTGATTTCACGTGAGGTGAACTCTGGTGAGGGAACGTAGGGAGACGTATAGTATTGTCGTGTCGCCGAAGATGCTATAGAACGGATCTGGTGTGCGGACCCAGCATTTCCGGGAATAAAAAGGACTGGGATCCCCCGTGGCTACTTGGTTCGCAAGGCAAAAGATGAGTTTGAGATCAACTCACCTCGTTAACCTCCCACCCGACTTCTCTGTAAAGCAAAAGAGAGTATCGCCTGGCCAAGGGTGTCCAGGATGTGTTGAATTGAGACTGGACAAGGTAGGACGGGGACATGTACGACATGCGGCATCCCTCTGGTGAGATTTTGAGAGCAGAATCGTGCGCCGCGTGGTATAAGAGGCCAACAGAGGCGATGGAAATGAGGGCCAAAAAAATGGACAAGGACTGCCTGGCCATTTCCAGCGCGGGCAACGTGGCAAAAAAATGATAGAAGGATGTGGTACGGTTGCAACAACAAGGCGGGTCCCACCCCTTGATTAAGTACCCACCCAACACGACCAACAAAGTTGAGCGCAACCAATGAATCAACGGTCAAATTCAATTTTATGGCGCCAAACTCTGAAACATAAAATCATCTCTTTTATCCTTGGGCGTCGCGGGTGTTGGACAAGCCCAACTCTCGCTTTCCTCGTCCGATATATTAGAAATCAGAACGTATGCATATACGTATCAAGCCCGGTCAAGCCTTCATGCCGAGACAGCGCTGTGGGTGACTGAGATCCAATTATGAGGCAAGACACGCCAATTTCACTGGCACGTCGTCGGTCGATTAATCGATCAAGTCTCGCTGCACGGTAAGATTACGTGTCTCACTAGGTGTACATTGTCATGGCGATGGTAAGCTGAACAGTCTATAACTTAACGGTGGTCCAACGACCGCAGTAAGGCTGCCTTTCTGACGGTCGGGTTGTCGTTGTCGAACAAGGCAAGATATCAAAATGATAGCAAGTACGGATCATCATTTTCTGAGCTGGCGGGAAGCGGCCACAAGGCTGTATAACGTATAAACGATGATCTACTTGCCAGTGAGACTTGAAAGTTCAGAGGCAGGATGAGACCTTGGACTAATTCTATGATTGGCTTGATGAGATGATCCAGATCCATCTTTGGGGGTAAAACTCGGAATATATAGTGCAACTTGGCAGTCGATAGTCTCTGACCGAGTCCAAGTTACAGTCGGTGTTGGTGGGCGCGTCCGAGTCAGTTAAAGTACGCCACGGGTAAACTCAACTGCGCGCCGTGACCCGTCTTTTTCACTTGATATCAATCATCAACATGGACAATAATGACGGTGGCAAGTCTTTCGACGCACATGCCCAGCCTGTACCGATACAAGGCGCGGTAACATCGATCCCCCCTTCAACCTTTTACTCAACTCAAAACCAGCGACAACCCCCCTTGCCCAGCCGCCCCGCCGCACCCGCTTTGGGCTCGGCGTCCACAGGTCATTATACCATACAACCGTCAGAAAAGTCCCCCTTTCGTGAGCCCGAGCTCGTACCAGACGAATCAGACCAGTTACCATCAATGGAGGACTACCCTCAAGGGCAGGACCCTCGTCCCTTCGTGTATGATACACCGCCTCGCGAAAGCGGCTGGCGGAGCGTCGAGGCGGAACAGTGGCCTTCCAACAATGGGCCATATTATGCCAGTGCCTCAAACGACAACTACGCCTCGACCGACCGATGGATTGCCAACGCCCCTTCAGCTACCTGGAGCCCATACGACGGCGGATGGAACACAACAGCCACCCACCGTTCTGTTATCATCAATTGTCGTGCCGATCTCGAGGAGATGCACTGGTGGAATCCCCAAGTCCGCGAAACCTACGCTCGTCCCGGCCGCGGCATTCTACCCCCAGTCCTTGCAGATAGGCTTCATCACGCTGAGCATACACTCTTCTCCGTAGCTGTAACCCCTCCCGATCTCAGACCCGTGTTTCCTCCCCCTCCCACTCCCGTGCAGTCGCAGCCTCCACGGCCCGAGTCACCAGAACAGCGCAGGTCGATGGATAGTGCGTCTTCTTCCCAAGGCAATCAACACCCTCCTTCATCCGCATCCTGGACCCACCCCCCCACCGCGGAGGAGGTCCGTACTGCCATCCCTCATCCTAATGCATACTATTGCCGGAAACATAACGGTTGGGTTCTTCTCGTCTGGAAGTCGTCCTCCGTCAATCCACCCCTTGCACATTCGTTCAAGGGCACCCTTCCGGACCTCGGTCGTCGCAGATTGACAAATTCGTGTATCGGGGATAGCGAACAACCATTCGGCCCTGCTAACGTCACACACCACTTCCATACTTATGAACGCGCCGTCGACGCTCGCCGCCTAACGCACCCATTCAATGCGAGCGAGTGGGAGAACGAAGAGCGTTCCAAGCTCCGCCACCGCAAGATGACCCTGCGAGGTGACGAATTGACTCCAGCGGCAACCGTGCTGGAGCAAGTCCCTGACGACATCCAGATGGACGTCGACCCTGAGGACGCCGAAGGCGATCTCCTCGATCTCTATGTCTGTTGCCAATGCTCCTTCTACGTGATTGCGTCGGATGTCATTCCGGGTGTGGTTCCCGTGAAGCTACTTGAGGATTTGGTCAAAAACAAGGTGGAGAACCCACCCCCGGATAAGTCTGGCGAGCTCGCCGCTTTGATAACTCTCGAGAAGATTCTAATGTGAGCACCGCATTTGGCACCTAGTCTGCGTGTATTTACACGTTACACAGGATCATAGAAAATAGAGTGTGGAGGGGCGAAACCCGGCAGCTTCCTGTATCAAGAAAGACGTTCCAAACCAAGCTGGGGTGGAACGCCACACTGTGAGACTGACAACTGTGCCTGCTTCCTATCGTCCTTCTGATAATCTCTGTTCTTGGTTCCAGTTCCCGCATATTTGAGAGTTTGGGCTTCGAAATCAGGATCTTGGCGGGACATGTGTCAGACACTGCGCTCTCTCCACCCAATATAGATCCCTCCACGCCCGCTGGCAGGCTTGCGCGCAGCAAACTGCTTCGCGCATGGGTGGAACTCAGCGCTTGGGTAGCAGATTATTCCAAGAGGTTGGGTGGGTCCAACAGCCTGGTATGACTAGGGGGATTACGGTAGCTGACAATATATCTTTATAGCCCCCGCGCTCAAAGCGCATCCGAACCCCCATAGACTTTGGGTCAAAATTGATAGTGCCCGCGAGGAATATCAGCATGCCATCGGTGCTCACCCAGAACAAAGTAAGTCCATCAATTCTGCGACTGTCCTTTCCCCCGATCTCAGTCGCGCAGTCGCCCGGGGACAGCTTCCAACTATCCTATGTGATTTGGACAAAATCGACCAAGCCTTGACTCATCTTGGCCTGACGAAGACTACGTACTCTCCAGGTGCGTTGGCTACGCCTTCCGTCTTTCTTGTCCTAACATTGGCCCACAGAACTTGTTACATTCGCGTACTTCGCCCAGGCTCGCTGTGATCCCGCTCTGACGATCGAATATTTCACTTGCTTTTACACCGTCTGCAGAATGGTTGCGACCATGACTGAAGAGCCTTCACAGGCCCTCCAATCTTTCATCTTCGATGAGCGAGAGCGTGGCCGATTCACGCTCGATGATTTCCGGGACGCGCCGGGAGTCCTCGGTTTCGGTCCACACGGAACTCTTGGCGTCGACTACGACTACGACGTTCCGGACGAGTTTGTAGAGAACGCGTGGAGGGAAGCTATCCGGCGTGCTTGGCGCGAGGGTGGCGACGGGCAGCAACTGTCGAATGCGAACGATGCTTTCCGCCGCATTGCGGAGATGCGTGGGAGCGAGGCGCTGTGGAAAAAGTGGCAACAAGCAAAAGACGGTGGGATGACGCCCGACCGTGCATATTCGACGCTCGGGGTGCCTGCCGAAATCGACGATGGGATGCTCATCACCGTTTTCGCGATGCGAGTAAGCATTATTTTTTGTTACTAGTACGACATATGGATCACGTGTTTACGTGCTGGGCCACAGGTCGAGGATCAGCCGAATCAGGTGGATAGGATGCGCGAGGCTGTCTCGGTCATCGCAGAGATGAGGGATAGCCACCGCTTGCGCAGGTTCCTTGAGACAGGTAGCGATCGTGCGTGACCCACCGCCGTCTACGTGTGCCAAATGAGGAGACTGACGCTAAAGATCAGCTGGAGAGGTGGTCATTGCCACACGTCAAGATTGGCCAAGAGGTCTCAATCAGCTCGGAAATACCTGCTACTTAAACTCGCTTTTACAGGTATTCCGTCTTCATTTCCTTCTAGGCGACTTCGGTCCATTGACACACCTTAGTATTTCTATACGATCAAAGACCTCAGAGAGGCCATCGCACCCTTGCTACATTCGTCAGGAAAGACTCTGGACGACGAGAAGCTCACGGACGACGACCTAAAGCGACATCGCGTTGGCGGACGCTTGGTCACGCGCAAGGAGGTCTTGCGTTCGAAGAAGTGTCCGTATCATCGCCCTTTAACTTGACTGATTACTGATTTCCTCCCAGTCGTGAGCGAACTTGCAGAGCTTTTCTGGCACCTGGAGCACGCAGACATCGCATCAGTAACTCCAACGATGGAACTGGCGAAACTTGCACTCGTCACTTCCAAAGACGAGGACGACGATATTGAGCAGACAGCGACGGATTCGTCAAACGACACGGACGCCACGCTCGTGGAAGATGCGCCGCCTCGTGCGAGCGCTGGCACAGGTTCTCCGGTAGGTTCTCCTGGAGCATCCTCATCGTCCGTGCTTGGCAAACGGTCGCGGGATAAGGAGATGGGATCTCGGATGTCTATCGATTCTATCACAGACAAGGACAATTATGTCATTATCTCGACAAGTCCAGATGCTGGGCCATCTGGCCTAGGAAGTGCCACAGAGACTGAAGCGAAGGAGACTGAGGCGCCAGCACATTCAGGTGCTAAACCACCACCCTTACCGCCAAGGAAAACGTCAGAGTCCGTTATGATGTTCGGTGCGCTTGGTGTCTCTCCACTTATCTGAGGTTGTAATCATCAGTTGTCACCCTATAGGACGACAGCATGACGTCTCGGAATGTATGGATAATTGCGTGTTCCAGATCGAAACTGCTTTGTTGAAGTTTGACGGATTGGATGAGTCGGAAGACGGAAAGTCAAGCGTAGTAAAACGGTTTGTAGCCTTTCAGTTCTTGAAATGCATAGCTGATGACGTCTTTCGATTAGTTTGTTCTATGGAACATTGCGCCAACGATTGATTGCGCCAACATCGGAGGGGAGCCGGGCACTTTCGACTCATGAGACCGAAAACCTCTTCTCTATCCTTCCTGTCAGCGTGTCCGACGAGGGATACGATCTTTACGACGGTCTCAGCAGTTATTTCCACTCAACAGCGCAGCTGGATTCGAATACGGTCTCGATGGACATCACTTTGGTCGACCTTCCGCCCGTGCTGCACATTCAGCTTCAGGTATGTACTCCCGCTGAGCCTCCACCAAAGAGATTTGTGATAAGAATCTGTTTTCTTAAAAGCGGGTACAATGGGATCGCGAAACAGGCCAGTCGTGGAAGTCCCAGGCATACGTCAAGTTCGGCGAAACGATTTCCATGGATCGCTTCCTCGACAGTGCTAACCCAGAGAAGAGGATGCGCTCCAGGACCATTCTCTCGGAATTGAGCAAATGTCGCGATCGGATTCACCTACTGACAACGGGACAGGTGGGTCGCCGGATGCTGATCTTTCGTCGAGGGATGCTGTAGATCCGCTGACATTTTATATCTAGTATGCACCATTCGTGTCGGCCCTTGGCAGCACCTATGATATCCTCGGGGGTTTACAGGAGACGATAAATTTACCAGAGGTCGACGACCAACTGCTCTCGGATCTCACTACCGAGCAAGATTATCTCAAAGACGAGCTTGAAACGCTACGCGCAAATGCAGCCAGCATGAAGCAGGAGCTCGAAGACATCTGGAAAGGCGAGCAAGAAGCTGTCTACGAGCTCACATCCGTGTTCATACACCGCGGGTCGACGCCGCAGTGGGGTCATTACTTCTTCTACTCGCGTCATCTACCCGAGAATCCCGATTCGTGGTTCAAGTACAATGATTCGGAAGTGAGCGTCGTGTCCAAGGAAGAGGTGCTCGCGGACACGACAGGCTCAACGGCGAATCCTTACATGGTACATCCCTTCTCACCGTCACTGTAATTTCTCCATGAAGGCTGATCACTTTCGACTCTCTCTAGCTGGTTTTTGTTCGGAAAGGGTCGGACATGATCAACACCGTTAAACGCTTTGACCCTATGTCCCTGGAGGACGCTTAACTTCACCCCCTACTCGCCTTGCTTTGGTTGACGTGACGTGCATACCCGTTTTTGCCACTCATCTGTACAACAACACAACAATACACATTTAGCAGGACGATGACTCTGTACCCGCTTTTTTTTTTCTTTCATATGTTGTCTTCCTAATCAGATGCGTACACCGTTTTTCTCACCCCCCTTCAATAGTATATCTTTACTTCTGCACAATCAATTTTTAAAGCCTCAAAAACACAGTAACGGCAGCCACCTCAGGGGTGTTCCCCGCGAAAAATGATCCTAGGTTTCCATCGAAGAGGGTCCAGTTCCTACTTTATGACATGTTGATCATCGGGATTACTCAAGCCACCATAACATGCTGGGCGTGTCCGTAAGGGCGGTGCTGTGAAGAATTCTTTAACTTGGTCACTTCTTGAGTTCCAGGAACAAAAAAAGGCAGAAATTGATCTGTTTAAAGGTGGCCTGGCCTGCGTAGACATTGGTGTATCTTGTGCCGCCCTGCCAGTAGGTAACTTGGAAAAGGTTCCCCCATAACATCTTAAAAATAACATCGGTGAGGATACGCCAGGTCAGCGGCATTGACTGAGTTAGCTCGCGGAACACGTGTCCGAGTCTCCCACGGTCACCGGTAATGCTGTTATCCTCCATGGTTCTAGACTGACTATTATCGAATAATCGCCGCATCGACAATTGCATTTACGGGTTAACCTGTGCACTCCAAACCTTTCCTTGGTTCGTTGGACACATTGTCCTAGGGCCGATAGCCATGTCGATAGAATCCCAGCCTAAAGGTCTATTTTTTTGAGCGCTGTGGGCTATGCGCACAAGATAGACTATCGACTCACGGGCAGGCCCGGGATAATGGAGATTTCTGGTAAGCATCATGATGGACCTCAACTTTGGCAGGAGAGAATAAATCACATACCGGATCTCTGCTTGCGCTGGTAGCCTGGCCCGGGGAAACGCGATATAGAGATAACTCCGAGGTTATTCCTCCAACTATACTAACTGCTGTAAGTTACTGTATAGCCTGCTGTGACGCCGCTGAGGATGGCAGGACCATAACTCCCGTCTCCTAGTATGAACACTGCGCGCTTGAGCTTGGTAACGTAATGTTCAGCCCGAGGCTGTCGTATGTAAAACTCACTATTATCCTGTGTATCCTCGTCTTCACGTCTCTCCTTGTTTCTCCCTTACTGCCATCGTTCTGTATCGTCTGGCTTGTAACCTGCGGCCAACGGGGCTTATGTATCTTCGTGTTATACATTTCCATGTGTATCGCTTCTCCTAAACCGACTCGTGGTTGGTCTAGCGTTGGTCCCTCTCTCAGGCTCTGCACTGTGCTTGAGTAGCAAGAAGCCCTTGTGCCATTGTTGCTCCCCATGTTGGGGTCCTTCTGGCCAGGTAGCTTGGGGTTACGAGGATGCTACTTATGTTAGGCGCAGACGGTGACTTGCTAGAAAATGACGAGGCAACCACCAAAAGCAGCGAAGGCTAGGGAGAGCTTTGAGCTTACGTGCTTGTTATCTGAGCGTGATACAACGGAATGCATCGGTTGCGCGGCGGCGTTGACCCCGTGTAGTTGCATAATTAACGTCCGAGTCCTCTATCAGATATAGGGTGGTGATTCTTTCATTGGTAACAAGAACTTGGAGAGACTTCACGTTAACTCAAAAGAGGGTTCCTTTTCTTGTTTGCTTTGAACATCGGTCATATGAATATTATTGTCACAAGTAAGGATTATAATCAACAACGTCTGTTACTTCGTCAACACTGCGGTACAAATGAATGTTCTCTAGAGCCAGTCTGTCGTGAGACCGGTATGACCGCCAATGTGAGGTCAGCCTCTAGTAGTACTCAATCGCTTTTCTTTTTCCATATACAGGAGTAATCGACTCAGAAACGGTACACCCTAAATTGCTTACCCCCAGGGCAGTTACCATACCCTCGCAATTTATATTGCATCTCACTCCGACTTGGAAGAAATGACTTGTTTGGTCATGCTGAGGGCACAGCCACCGTTGCATCCGCGTCAAAGATCTCCTGAGCGCCACCATAACAGGCCGGAATGCTGATCGTCGTGCTCTCTTCCAAGGGAACTCGAACTGGAGAAGTCGATCTATGTTACAGGTAGAGCTGTGGGTGCCGGTCCTGACAAAGCGATGGGCGTCGGAGTTCCTGGATCCTGCTTCGACACCCCGGCGGGGATCGTCATCCGATGCTCATTCGCAGGGAGCAATGGAGCATCATAAATCACCGTGGGGTCAGGATTCCCGCGCCACCCTGACGGAGTAATCGTTGTCGTTGTCGTCAATTCTTCGGATAGCGCCAGTGGTAGTACTGATGGGGGTGGAGGCGTGAGGAGGTCATCGGCGGGGGTCAGAACAGGTGGTGAAATCGCGCGGGCATCTATGGCAGCTCTGATGACGGAAAGCACATCGCTGCCTGTCCAAGGCTTCACGAGAGCGTCGAGGTCGGAGTAGCCCTTAGCCTTGACGACCGCCTCACGTAGCGCTTTGTTAGCTGACTTGCGGCCTTTGAACTGCGAGATACAAAACTTGGTGGACGCCCAGTGGTTATCAAGATATTTGCACTACAGCCAACAAATGAGGGAGTTGTGATGGTTCGATAATGTGAGCACCTACAAGGCGAAGGTATGGCAGGATCAAGTCATCTTCGAGGTTGGTGAGCGGCGTAGGGGAAAATACGGACGGGTTTGCTTCGGCAGCGGAGGCAATCATGACGGAATCTGCGCCTGTGATTGCGCGTATCCGCCTCCCATCCTCAAGGCCTACGCAGTCGCCATTCTCAATGACCGCCACATCACGACCTAGGCCCCTGACGAAATCGACGATCTCTTTGAGACGGTGAATGAGTGCTCGCTCACGAGGGCGCATATTACGCGTGCGGCAGTGGATGGTGAGGCAGTTAATTCCCGTCTCAACGATGCGTTCCACGAGGGCGAACGTGTCTTCTTGGGTAGGAAGCAGACGAATCTTCGCGGACACGGATATATGAGGGGGAAGCTCGCGGCGAAGGGCGGAAAGGATGGAACAGAGAAGATCGGGGTTCGTCAGCAAGGCGGCACCCATCCCCGCATGGGTCGAGAAAGGCTTGGGGCAGCCACAGTTGAGTTCGACGCCAGAGACGTCATTGAGAACGACGCGAGCCGCCTGCACAGCGAGTTCGGGATTGGATGAACCGACTTGGAAGATGAGATAGGGCTTTTCAATAGGGTGACAAGTGAACATGGCACGCTCTTGCTTTCCATTGTATGAAATGGTACCCGATACGGCTTTGAAATAGTCACGATCGGGGCTGAATGGAACAAGTGAGGGGCGACATACGGTCCACGACGCGTTCAGCATGTAAAATGGCTTTATCCACCATCTCTGGACCCCAAACGAGCTTTGCACCATACTTTAAAGCGAAAAGCCTTGTTGGAACTGAAAATATGGCATGAGATTGGAAACCAACAAAAACGTGGGTTGACGTACGGGCACCAGAGCGGACCATTGGTGCGAGCATGAGACCATTCCTGTAATCATCAGGTGTAAGGGGTGCCAAACGAGGGCGTTTAATATCACGGGGAGGCGAGGAAGAAGGAGAACGACGGGACATGCGAGTGACGAGGCGATGAAGGTACAACAAGGCTCTCATCAGAGCTTGGACCGGGCCGTGGTG